>CAWUFW010008575.1:600000-871793 GCA_963921515.1 Calotriton arnoldi | reverse complement strand
TGATGGCATGTGTTGGGTTTATCTGACTGACATACACATTTTGGGATGATTCTGTTCTAGTTGCTGTGTAATTGCTATGAGTGCATGGTTTGACTCTCCCCTTGACAGTGATGTGTGTGTGTTTTGTGGCAGTATATTGTGTACATTTGTTGTGTACTCACCAGGCTCTGGGATGTCCTCTAGTCCATATATGCTCACTGGCGGTAGGATGGCCCGCACCTTCTCCTCCCAGGGCCTGAGGTATATTGGCTTGGCAGGAGGGCCACTGCCGGTGTGTTGGCTGTTGATGTAATCTTGCTTCAGCAGTTTCCGTACCCTCCTGCGCACGTCATACCACCTGTTCTGGATGTCGCTCTTTGTGCGCCGACATGGTGATTGTGCGTTCACCCTGTTGATGATCCTCTCCCACATCTTGGTTTTCTGCGACATGGGGGTCTGTTGGACCAATGTGCCAAACAGCTGTGGCTCTACCCTGAGGATCTCGTCTACCAGGACTTCCAATTCACAATCTAGGAACTTGTGATTCTTCTTGGGGGCATGGTGATGGGTGGTGATGGTGGGTGATGTGTGTGTTGGTGTGCAGGTGAGGGTGTGTGGGTGTGTGTTGTGCTGGGTGTATGTGAGGTGGGTATTTGTTGGTGTGCTGCTGGTGTGTGGCTTGTGTGAGGGATGAGCTGTGGGTGTGTGGTTGCTTTCTCTTGGGTGCTGGCAGTGGAATGGCATTTGCAAAGGCTCATGGTAGTGATTTGTGTCCTTTATATAGGTGGAGTTGTGGGTGTGTCTTTGTTCTCTGTCCCCACCCCCAGTATTTATTGGCTTGGTAATTGCTTGTTTGGCCTTTTTTTGGTTGATTTTTCCTTTGTGCTGTTTGTGTATGTTGGAAACGTTCTTGTGACCGAGTCGGACCCTGCATTGGTCTCGTACGGTGTTTTCCGCTTCGCTCACGCTGTGTTTGTGCAGTTTTGTATGCTGCGTACGCGTCGGTCGCGGTGTATTGTGTTGCTTCGGCTCGGTTTTGTATGCGTGTCGGTCGTACGGCTTGTCCTCCGTCCGACTCGGTCGTGTTTTTCGCGCCTTGCATCGTACTTTGCGGGTTGGAGTTGGCGGGTACGATTCGGTCGGATTTGTTCCGGGTGCGTGTCGGTCGGTTGGATTCGCGTGTTTTTCCGGCCGGATTGCTATTTTCCGAGCGGCTCGGTCGGTCGGCTTGGTTTCCTGACGTGTCGGTCGGATTTATCGCGGCTTGCATCGTACTTGGCGTGGTCGGGCGCCACTGGTACGTGTCGGTCGGTATTTTTTCCGGATCCGAGTCGGTCGGTGCTTTTTCCGGCCCGAATCGGAATCGGCCCCACAGTCGTATCAACTGCAAAATGGAAAGAGGGAGAGAATCACTGAACATATCACATGCGAATCCAAGTATGTGGTATATGTTTTAGAATGTCCATGTAAAAAACTCTATGTAGGGAGCACCATTAACAAATTAAAATTACGTATATTACAGCATCTGAGAGCTATAAAAACAAAGATCTTTCATACCCAATGGCAAAGCACTTTTCAGAAAAACATTCGAGTAATAATCTAGAACTAAAATACTTCGGAGCTAAAATGATAAAACAAGATGAAAGAGGAGGGATAGAACCCTCGACCTAAGAAGAGCAGAATCGAGGTTCATTTTAGCACTTGGAACGGAAAATCCATTTGGGCACAATTTGGATGCTGAGTTGCATGTTCATCTGTAACAATATGAGATTAATCGATAATTATGAGAATAAAGAAGGAAGAACACTATGTTAATGGACCCTTGGAGAATTATGGGACAGTGTATTATTCAGTAAAGATATAACCACAATATGAATCAAGGAGCAGGAATTGTGAGATGGTGCATTATGGAAACAGATGGAGTTTGGGGACTTTAGAGACAAGTAACAGAAGAGATGAAAAAGAGCAATGGGACACGTATAGCACATGTGGTAGTATGGAACAGTTATGACCATAATGAGAGATACTAAGGTTCATGGAGAAAGATGTTAGGAAAATGATTTTTGCACAATATATTTGCATAAATGCACATGTCACTTTATTTCCTTAATCTGAAATCCATCTTAGATGGACTAAGATTTGTGGAGTAAATAGTTGGGAATTTAACCTTGTACTACTATTTTTGCACATTGTACTTTGCACAATGCATATGTCACTTTCCTCCTCTCTATATTCTCCATGACTCATAAGGGGTTCCTTATATTAATAAGGCATGTTGAACTTTTACCCTTTTATTCTTTTTATTGTCTTAATGTGCCCCCTTTTTACTCTACTTCCTATCCACCTTGTCTTTTAAAGCATATTGAATTTTGACCTTCTTTCAAAAATGTACTTTACAGAATTCTAATGGTCATGTTCTTTGTAATATGTTTTTTAATATGTACCTAATGGTGCTTCTATATCCCCTCTTATATCCCCTCTTACATCCATTTGATGAAATTTTCTCGCCCATTTTTAGCACTCCCCTGCCACACTCCCTGCTCACCTCTTTTCCCGATACAGTTGGTTTTTATCATGTTTTTTATCATGTTTTTAACAGGCTTTCTTGGTTAGAATTTCCTCTTATACCAAGGTACTTTACCGGCAATGTTGAAAGTTGTAAATAAGAGAAAAAATGGCAATAGCCAATAGCCAATGTAAATATTTACAAATGTGGGTTAACAGTCTAGTCTATTTTTAACAGAAACAAACAAGGGATTCATGCACTGTGTCACTTTAAATAGACAGTTTAGACGGTTGGACTCTATGGTCCAGTTGAAGGCATTCGCCGAAACGCGTTGACCGTCCTTGCACGTTTGCACTAATGGTGTTGAAAAGAAGAAGAAAATAAAAATACCTCGAAGAAATTAATTGTGGATTCCCTCTGTGCCGTGGAGACTCTGGTTCAATTGATTGGGACCGCGTTGGGTTTGTTGTTGTTAATATATATATATATATATATATATATATATATATATATATATATGTATATATATACCAAAAACATCAAATCTATTTTTAAAAAACATTCTATTATAAATTAAAACATTAAACTATTTAAAAATCTTTAAACTTAAATTTACCACAACAGTAGGGAAAGTGTTGGATAGCGGAGGGGTAAAAATAACCATTCCCACTCCAGTGAGTGTAACAGTAGGGAAAGTGTTGGATAGCGGATGCGTAAAAATTAGTATTCCCACTCCAATGAGTGCAACAGTAGGGAAAGTGTTGGATATATATATATATATATATATATATATATATATATATATATATATATATATATATATATATAGTGGTGGGGTCATGGGATTCAAACACTGGTTGGAGGATTTTACCTAACCAGGACATGTGGACATCAGCTAAGTTGTTTGCCGCCTTCCCTTTGAGTACCCAAACTGTAAGGGGAAGTATGAGACTCTGAGGACAGTGTTTGATATGTAATATTTATCAGAATTACGAGGTTGAAAATTCCCTCGAGGACAGCGATGCAATTATGTAATTCCAAAAGGAGTCTGGGGATGATTGTGAAAGGCGACACTTTGGCAGAGCAAATAGCCGTTTGAGTGCTTTCTTCACAAACTAATTTTATTACTGCAGCTTTGCATGTTTTCATTGACATTTTTTACCGGCAGCAAAGGACTTGAACCACATTCCAGTCCGGGTTTTTTAATTGCCATCTTGATGGGAGATGGATGTTTTCTGAATCAGTGTATTTAGGGACGGACGCTCAAGGGCACTGGTCAGGCGTAATTTACAATTACTCATTTAAGAGTTATATGTCAAATACAACTGAGAAACCATTATTCTATTTTTAAGATGTTTTACCACTTTATATCTCCCTATGTGTTTAACGTTGGATGATCATTTATGTCGCTGCGAGCGGGTTGTACATTTTTATGTCTACTAAATTTAAATTTAAATGGAGCACTCATATGGCATAAGTCAGATTGAAAAAGGCAGTTGCAACTGCCGAAACGCGTCTCTGATGTGTCCTCGTGCCTGGGGAGATCTGATCCATTAAACAGGCTATTTTACATGACTTTGAGTGCCGTTCTCTTCTCTCATAAAGGAGTGGAGGGATGTACTTTGATATATATATATATATATATATATATATATATATATATATATATATATATATATATATATATATATATATATATATATATATATATATATATATATGTATATATATATTTGTAAATTTTTAGATAATTTTAAAATTATAAAATAAATTAAAATTAATAGTTTAATAATTGTTTTAAAGTAAATATATATATATTTATTATTTGTATGTTTAACTTTTTTAATTACGTTTATTTGTTATATTTTTTAAAATGTATATTAAATCTACTTTATTTTCAAAAAAATTATTATTTAATATATTTAATATTTATTATTTTATTATATATATATATATATATAAAATTTGATATTTTGTACAACTATATTTTTAACTTCGATATTTTTTTCCGATATTTTTGTACTTACCTGTAAGTGTCGGGAGTCGATATTTTTGCATTCTTTTAAAAAAATGTATTTATGTTTTATTCAGCAAAAAAAACAGTTATTGTCACAGTTGTAGTCCAGCACAATCACAATCATTTAGACACAACATTGCATCACATATGTTAATAGCCACATGAATACTTCCTATACCAAGGCATTTTGTGTATTTGGGATTTTTAAACTCTGCCACGGCACTGCATGGGATCTTTCCACTCCGACAAAGGGCTTGCATACAATCATATCCCTATACAAGTAAGTGAATTATTGCTACACCCTGTAACCCAGCAAATAATGAGCATAGATAACAGCCCTGGGGTACATTTCGACAATGTAATTGATTATTATGAACACAGTTATGTGGGCACTGAATTTGCATCAGCCTGCAATGTGAGTGGGTGTTCCAACAGGTATATAGTGAGGGGGCCCATATATCTCGTGGCCTGGAGTTTGCTGGAAGCAGTTCAGCGTATGTATTCAGCTGCTCCTGCCACAGTATCAGGTTGCCCAGCCATTCCTTAAATTTTGGAGCCCTTCCCCTGCCCCATCTACAGGCCACCCTGCGTCTGGCTAATACAATGCTAAATTGAACGAATTTCCGTTGGGCAGTTGGGATCATCTCGGTGTACCCCAACAATGCTAATAACGGGGACATCTGTATTTCTAGCATAGTCATATGTGCCAAGGCCTCGAGCACCTGCTGCCAGTACAAGTGTACTGCCCCACAGGACCACGCCAAATGAAGGAAATCCGCGTTATCTGTTTTGCATCTATCACAGCGTGCATGGTCTCGCAGGCCATACCGGTGCAGTCTGGCCGGAGTGTAATATGTACGATGTAGGAATTTATAATGCGTAATACGGAGTCGGCTGTTCGAGGAGACCAGTTCTGTCTGCCTGCAGCAGTAATCCCATTGCCGGTCCGTGATATCGCAGCCCAGTTCCATACACCATTTGGCACGAGCTGAGCAGGCAGCATACTCAATGGATGTATACATGCTATGGTATAGGGTCGACACCAGATGGGAAGCCACAGGGGCGCGTAGTACCTGATGTAGGGGTGCTACTGTGGGGGTTCCTTGGGGTATGATGGTGTATATTCTCTAATGCCCTGTCTCAGCCTCACATAGAGAAATATATCCATAGAGGAGGCTGGCGCCTTTTTAAAAAACTGTGACATGTCTTTAAATGTGCCATTCAGGTACAGATCCACCCAGTTGTGAATCTGAAATTTGGATTTAGTCTTGGCGAAGATTCCCTCTGTTAACAGGGGCATCCGCAGGTGGTACGTGAGTGGGAGTGCTGGAGAGTAAAGCATTGGGGCCTTGAGTATTTGGAGAAGACGCTGCCAGGCTTTAACAGTGCATTTTACTGGAAGATGGCCCATCAGTACTGTTTTTAGGTTCAGCTAGAATTATCCCGTTGAATTGGAGTTGGATGCGCCAGCCAGTGTTCTGTGGCAACCTGGGGTGTGTACCTGGGAGGGTGGAACCAGTAATGCGCAAAATGCGCCTGTGCACACAGATAATATAATTCAAAGTTTGGCACATCGAAGCCTCCTTGTGCGTATGGTCGGGTAAGGATCTCCCACTGTAGTCGTGGTTGCTTGCCTCCCCAAACCAATCGTATGAGCTCTGTTCTCAACATTTAAAAAAAGGTCGTCCAGGGTATAGGGGTATGTTTAGAAAGAGGTATAAAAATTTGGGAAGAATGACCATTTTAATGAGCGAGATACGCCCTGCCAGTGTAAGGGGCAAGGCTATCCATCTGGTGATGGAGCTTGTGACATGCTCTAGTACACAACCGTAGTTACTGCGCAGGAGTTCAGTGCGGTCATTCGTGACCTGTACCCCCAAATATTTCACCTGTTCAGCACACCACTCTATTGGGTAGTCCATGCGGAAAGGTGTCGCGGCTGCAGTAAGTGGAAATACTTGCGATTTGGACCAGTTAATGGTGATGCCAGACCTTCCTCCAAATCGTATAAATTCGCGTAGCAACGGATTGAGATTATGGACCGGGTCTTTTACGTATAGAGTAACATCATCCGCGTATAACGAGACCAGGATAGGGCGCAGAAAGCACTTGAGGGCTCTATCTGAATGGTGCTGTCGTAGCCTCGCCGCTAGGGGTTCGATTGCGAGGGCAAACAGCAGCGGAGAAAGAGAGCATTCCTGCCGGGTGCCCCTTGTGAGTTCAAAGGAGGAGGAGATATGCCCATTGATGCATACACGAGCCATGGGAGTGGAATATAAGAGTCGGATCCACGCTAGGAACCTGACCGGGAGACCCATGCATTGCAATATGGTGAACAGGTAGTCCCACTCCACCGAATCGAAGGCTTTCGTGGCATCCAAAAACCGCCACAAGTGCCAACTGTGGGTCAACACTGTGCATGATGGAAAACAGCGTTCGCAAATTATGAGATGTTGCTCTTCCCGGTATAAAACCTGCTTGATCCGGCAACACTAACTTCTCCATCAATAAACAAAGTCTATTCGCCAGAAGCTTGGCAAGGATCTTTGTATCCGTGTTAATGAGGGATAACGGTCTGTACGAGTCGCATTGATCAGTGGGTTTATCTGGCTTGAGCAAGGATATGATAAGGGCTTCCCTCATAGTAGCCGGTAAAATTTGGGATTCTAGTGCTTCCTCATAAACCTCTCCCAGTATAGGCATCAACTGTTCCATGTACGCTTTATAAAAATCTGCTGGTAACCCGTCAGATCCCGGGGCCTTACCAGATTTCATATGCATAATCGCTTCTTTGAACTCATCCAACTCAAAAGGTGCGGCTAAAAACTCCCGTTGGGTGTCCCCCAGCCATCCCAAAGCAATATCATTTAGAAAAGGGTTAAAGTCCGGGGGGGTGGTGCGTCTGGAGGTGTACAGTGTCTCGTAGAAAGCGGTGAATGTGTCGAGAATGTCCCGGCTTTCTTTGCGACATGTCCCAGACGTATCTCGTACCTCCAAAATATAATTAGAGAATTTCGGCTTCTGTATGCTCTGCGCTAGTGCTCTGCCCGGTCTCTCACCTTCCCCATATCGGCGTGCCGTGAAATGCTTCCCGCGGAACCGAGTTTCTCGTTCCGCAGTGATTGTATATTCGGTGAGTTTATTCCGTAGGTCTGTTCTGCGTATGCCCGATGAATCCTGCCACATATCCGCTTCCAGCAGCTTGAGTTCACCCTCCAGCTTGCGTAAACTTCGCCGTATGTCCCTAAGCACCCCGAAACTCTTTGCCATACAGAAGCCGCGGATCGTAACTTTAAAGGCCTCCCAAAGGGTGGTCATGTTAGCCACCGATCCTTTGTTACGGTTAAAAAATTCGGAAATCTCTTCTCCCAATTCAGCTTTAAATACTGCGTCTAACAGTGCTTCGGGTACCAATCTCCAACTGAAGGGAGGAGCTGCCATGCAAGGGAGGGTCAACTGTAAAAACACAGGCGAGTGATCAGAGAATGTTTTAGCCATATGTGTCACGGATGTTATCCAAGGGGTCACTCCCCTGGTGACCAGCCAATAGTCTAAACGGGACCAGGCAGCTCGGGCAGTAGTGTGGTACGTGCCTTCCCTCAAGTCCGGGTGCCAGTGTCGCCAGGTATCTATTAGCCCATGATCTTGGAGGAGCTGTGCGAGGGTCCTCTGTGTCCCCGTGTAGTGGTGTGGTTGAGGATAAGAACGGTCTAGTGCAGGGCATAACGTCGCGTTAAAGTCCCCACCCCAAATTATATGAGTGGAACCAACCTTTAGGATTTGTCCCCATAGTGAGGTGTAGTAGTCAGGGTCATCTGTGTTGGGACCATAGCAACATGCCAGAGTGAGGGATTGCATACCCAGATTACCCCAGATCAGGCAGTACCTTCCCGCGGTGTCACTCAGCGAGCCTCCCAGGACAAAGGGGGTGCCTTTTTAATTAATAATAATGTGCCTCTTGAGTATGATGAATACGAGGAGAATATCCTAATCGACGCCCACTTAGTTCCGAAATAGGAGTTCCCGTGGGGGTAGTGTGCGTTTCCTGAAGTGCAGCTATATGTATTTGATGCCTGTCTAGGTAGGATAACAGTTGTCTATGCTTGCGGGGTCACCCAGGCCTCTAACATTCCACGTGAGTAGATTAACCTTCAGGGGGCAGTCTTCGATGCCATGTCCATGTTGGGAATGAATCATGCATGATGCCTAATGTGTGAATCTGAATGTGCGCATTGCCATTTGTGTCTATGTATTCCGTTGTTGCTGTGACATGCTGAACCAGTGTTATGTCTTGTATCAAAACTTTTCCCCCGCCCACCGCGGCACCCCAATCGTGCCGGGAATCGCCCACCCGTCCAAACCCCAATTGAGCAATATCAATGCATATTCAATGGAGACATTACAAAACGTTAGAACAAAAGAAACCAACAAGTAGTAAGGGGGATTTCCCATATGGGGGGTCGCCAGGGCACCACAGAAACAACCACTCTTCTCTCCGCCTACGGCCTGGTGTGCCTAGTGTCACAGAAGGGGATAAAGCCGGCCAGAGGGGGGAGGAGGGGGGTCACTTGGCTCAACAAAGAGTGTTACCATCTGCCATATTAAAAGGTGAAGTACAAGCAGGGATCACTACAGGGGGGGGAGACTATGTCCGGGAAGCAATTAAAGTCACTTATCTGGATCCGGCCATCGGCGGCACCCCCGCTGTACTCAGACTGTCCCAGCTTCAATGTCCGACCCGCAGGTTCCATCCACGTGGGGGTTCTAAGCAGCAAAGTTGAGCAAAGAGCATCCGCTGCACTAGGTGAAAGTCTACTTGACCTTCCCCGCCGTACCTTTATAGAAAAAGGTATCAATCTTCTTGATGGGAAGGGGATCCGGATTGTCGGGCCTCCGATGCTCCTCCGGGCGAGTGGCGCTGGATCGTTTTAAGAAACTCCTCCACCTGGTGTGGATTGTTGAAGATGGTGCTTTTCCCTCGATGAGTGATCTTCAGGCGTGCCGGGTATAATAAAGCATATTCAATCTGAGCTTTCCGGAGTTTTTGCTTGACACCCAGGAACTTCCGACGTGCCTCCTGCACCGCCATCGTGAAGTCCGGGAATATGGTGAATTCCGCCCCCTCGTACTGCAAGGACTTATGCTCTCTGGCCATTTTTAGAGTGGCATCTCGATCGCGATAATTGAGGAGACGCGCTACAATTGGTCTGGGGGTCCACCGGGAGGCGGCCTGGGTCCCAGGGAGCGATGCGCCCGCTCCACTATGAATTGTGAGGAAAATAGGTTGTCGTCTCCAGCACCGCGTAACAGTCTCTCCACATATTCCTCCATGCGTCCCATATTGGTGGTTTCTGGAATTCCCATAATTCTAATATTGTTCCGGCGACTGCGGGCCTCCAAATCTTTGTTTTTTGCTGCGATGACTTTAAGCAGTTTGTCCATTTGAGACACTTGCTGCTGCAGTTGCTGGGTTGCGTCCTCATTATCCGATATTCGCTGCTCCGCTTCTTTCAGCTGGCCATCATGTTTGTCTACCTTCTGTATGATGAAATCCAGGCGTGTGTTCATTGTGTCCATTTTTCCGGATAGGTCAGTCATGCTGTGTTGCAGAGCCAGGAGTAGCGTCTTTACATCATCTCCTTGCGTTGGAGGCTGAGCTTGCGCCATGTCCCCCGTCACCAGCGTGGTGTCTTCTGGATTCGAGCGAGTAGCCACTCTCTTGGCGTCAAAGACCAACTTCGGTTGTCTGCCGTCTGGCTTGCCCATGACTGTCGAGGCGCTCGAAGGGTCAACGCGTTTAGAAGTGGGGGCCCCGGCACAGCGCAGTCACCAGTCCACCCCGCCGCCACCAATGGATAGTAGGCCTGTGATCTACCTGGAGCTCCTCACTCCCCGTCCCCGTCGACCAGCGTGGAGGAGGGGGGGGAAGCGTGATGCAGGGCTGCCCACCAATCTGTACCTTCCCAGGGAAGAGGCCGCAGCTAGTACTGACTCAGCAATTGAGTGTCCATGTGGGGCTGTAGGTCTCGCGGAGCCCAGAAGCAGCGCGCCCCAATCAGTAGTCCATACGCCCGGGTCGCCCCACAGCTAATGGAGTAAGGGCATCAGTAGTGGCGTCTCAATAGAGGCAGTCCAGCAAGGTCAGGGGGCCCAAGCTGGGCAAGATCAGGCACTTCCAAGATAACGGCGGCAAGCTAGTGAAGGCCGCGGGAGCCCTCGGCGCAATAGCTTCGCGCTCACCCTCACGCGCTCCTCCACGGGCAGCAAATCCAATAAATATGCGCGGAGTGTCTAGGGGTGTCTCCCTGCGAGGGCCGTAGACCGCTCACTGTTCAGCAGGCACAGGGGACAAAACGGCACGTCCGCCATTAGCTGCCCTCCACCTCGCGCTCATCCGGGTCTCACGCAGCAGTCCGCCTCCGGGGGTCAATAGCAGCGAGTATCGCACTCACCGTCGTCCGCCTGCCGGGCTCCCCGCGGGGACGGGCACAGCGATCGCCGCAGAGGCGCCCTCCCCGACGTCCGCGGTCCGCTCCAGCGTGGCCCGGCGACCACGCGGGAGGCCGCGGCTCTCAAGTCGCACTCACAGCCGGGAAGGGCTCCAGGCCAGGCACACAGGCTCCCCGCAGTCCGATCCACCAGGACCTGCCCCTCGCCCGGAGCAGCTGTTTTGGCCAAAAACCGCACCGGAGCAAGCGGTGAGGTTTCGCTACCGGTTCCTGGTAGTTATTCTCTGGGCATATGGCAGGGGTTCAGGATAATTGAAATATAGGCGAGCCAAGCAGCCGGAGCCTCAGAGGCGTGCGGCCATCTTGGTCGTGCGCCACCTAGCGCCCTCCGATATTTTTGCATTCTATATTTTTTCATCTATGTTTTTTACATCTATATTTTTGACATCGATATTTTGTCAGTGAACCGTTCTACTGATTAGATTTTTGTCATTCTGGTGTAAAATAATTTATTAAAATGTACTATTTGTGTGCTGCATAAATACTTTACACATTGCCTCTAAGTTAAGCCTGACTGCTTTTTGGGCCAAGCTACCCAGGGTTAAGCACTGGTTAACTTAGGACCTTTTTGTGGTTCAGCCTACAAGGGATTGCGACTGTTGCTTGACCAGGGCTCACAGCAAACTCAACCAACAATCCAATTTCTCACAGGGCCACGGATCCTTGGCCTCAACTTCTGACTCAAAGGGCAGGCTAGAACAGGGGGCATCAACTTATGGCCTTCTCCAGACCTTTTTTTACTAGAGCTTTTGTTACTCCCCAAAGAACAGTGATTGGAAGGTGCATCAGAAGGAACATATGAGTATTTTTGGATTTCCATGAGCACATCTAAGTACATCTTGTAGCAGAAGTACCTACCCTGGCTCCCGCTGCAGCTGCACAGAGGTTGTCAAGAGCAACTCTCAAATATGTCAGGAAACTAACCATTAAGGATAATATCACTGTGCAGTCCTGCCCCTGCTGCATATGCTGAGCCAGAGTCTGGTAGTCCTTAAAAAAAGACTTGACTGTGCATTTGGCACAGGTGCTTGCTCTCCTTCAAAAGTTGTAAGCAGAATATGCCTCCTCTACATTTTTGTCAGCCAAATCTGGAGGTATTGGGATGCAAATGCACTCTGATTGTAAATGGCCCTGTACCCCTGTCTTGACTGCCCAACTATGTGCGAAATTGGTATCCTGACTTTTTGTTTGGCCTGGCAATCATGTTTACCTAGCATCTGTGCAGAGGCGTATGTCTGTCCATTGTAATGAAAGGTCCAGTTTCTGTTCTGGGAGTTGGAGGGGCACCCCGAGAGTCCTCATAAACGACATGCCCTGGGTTAATCATTTGAATCAGTGGTGGCAGCATACCATGTTTTGTATATCATTTGTCTTGACCAGACCTTTTTTGGGTCAAATTAAAATGCAGTCTACTAATCCCACTCTTGAAAAGGTCCACTTTAGTGTGATCACCACAACCTTGCTCTTGCATTGCATGCCTAGTCTGTGTTTGTATGGTGGATGTGTAGCATGGGTGTGATATTAAGATACTGTGAGTGTGTGTGTGTGTCTGTGTGTGTATGTGCCTGTGTTGAGAGCCTGAGTACCAAGACCAGTGGGATGCATTTTGGATAGCCTGTCGTTTAGCATGGCACAAGATGGAGGGTGGATACAGCTTCCCCAGACAGTCGCACTTTGCTGACTGCATTCCTGTGGCTGGGGGTTGGGGACCCTGTCATTAAACCCCTCAAAACGAGGGCACACCTGAAAACAATTCCTTAGCTCCTTGGGCTTTTGCTTACAGCTCACTCTCTTTGGAGAAAAGAAAAACAGGCCTGTGTCTCTCACTCCTTTCTGCAAAATTTTGATCTGGAGTGCTATAAGTCGTATAACACTGTCATAAATGCTCTTATGTGTAGGGGTTATTTTGTAGTTGTGCGGGACCTTATCCTGATGCCTGAAGGCCCCCACCCCCAACATTGATAAAGAATCCTTTAGAAAAATGCTCCAAAGAGAAATGAGGTCATGCATGTTTGAGACCTTAAGCCAGGTCATTCCACCCAAGAGACCTCTCCCTACTCAGGAGGACGAGGCTACCGACACCCTCATTGACGAGACCCGTGAGACAAGAGGTAAAAGAATTAGAAAAAGTAAGAATATTGAGCAAACTACCCCTATGAGCACTCCAGGAGGTCCTAGCACCTCGTCCAAATTGGGAGGTCTTAGCACCTCAATACCGAATGGAGGTCCTCGCACCTCGAACTCCCTGGGTGTCCCTAGCGGCACAACCTATTTGGGTGTCCACCGCGGCACAAATTATCTGGGTGTCCCTAGCGGCACAAATCATCATAGTGCTCAAAATGACATGGGAGATAACCCTTTTGACGACATTGAATCTTGTGATATCCCCGATGAGTATATCTTAGATTTAGATGAAGAGGATGACGAGTTCTACCATATTGACGATCAGCCTCCTACATCCTCGAAGGACAACATCCTTGACCCCATGGGGGAAGAAATGTTCTCCCCTCTGAACCTCAAGCATCCCAGATCCTCTGAGTGGTGGCCCCAAGACCATGTTGCCCAATTCATAAAGAAATGGCTACGCAACCTACTCGAGAGGGATACCAGGAACATTCTCAGAGCAGAATGCTCGAGACCTTCCATCGAAGATAAGACTTGCCAAACTCCCAACCTCGACCCTGAGCTCATAAAATTCCTTTTTAAGCTCGGTCGGGACCCCAGAAAGGGGATGGAGAGATCCCTAAAAGGTTGCCAGGACCGTCTTCTCGACATCCTGGGACCCCTTGCAAGAATAATTGATTCCGCAGAGGAAAGCCACATCCGTGGTACACCTCTCAATACTGAACTAATCAGAGGCTGGAGCCAGAGAGCCCTAATACTTTTAGGTAACACAAACGCTAGCCTTAATTCCGAAAGGCGTAGAGTTGTTCTTACTAAAATTAATCCGTAGCTTAGCGATATGGCCGATAAAGAACCCTCTAACAACCCAAAAGGACTACTCTTTGGGGAAGACCTTATCAAATCCCTTGGTAAATACGTATCAACTTTCACTGCCTTAGATAAGGCTCAACAAAATATGAGGAAGGTCTTTAACAACAACCTTTTTGGGCGGGCCGGAAGAAGGGGCCTCTCTTCCGGCCGGTTTAATCAAAGGCCCTATCCAAGGTCCCGTGGCTTCGGTCGTGGATACCAACAATTCTACGCTCCTGCTTTCTACCCCCAGAGAGGCAGAGGCCCCCGTTCAAGAGGATTCAGATCTCATGGCTCATCCATCGGAGCAAACCCTCCAAGTGAGTACTCTTCCTCTCTCACCTTCCCCTTCTTCTTCCCTAAAGGTGGGAGGCAGACTCAAACATTTTTACCAAAATTGGAAGTTAATAACTCAAGATCCCTGGGTCCTAAACACAGTAAAGGGCTTTGTGATAGACTTCACGCATATACCTACACAAACCTCCTTTCCAAGAGATATACCTCTCTCTCTAGATCAGCAAAAAATTGTAGATCAAGAGATCTCCTCCATGCTTCAGAAAGGGGCGATAATAGAGGTCCCCTTGGAAGCGATAGGATTCATAAGTACTCTCTTTCTCGTACAGAAAAAAGAGAAAGGTTGGAGACCCATGATAAATTTAAGGGAACTCAACAAATACCTAGTTTATAGACATTTCAAGATGGAAGGCATCCATCTCCTGCGGGATCTTCTTTTGGAGGGAGACTGGCTGGTCAAATTGGACCTAAAAGACGCGTATTTCACCATCCCTATGGCCGAAGTCCATCAACCTTTTCTCCAGTTTATGTGGAAAAAACATCTATACCAATTTCAAGCTCTTCCCTTCGGGCTCTCATCTGCCCCTTGGTGCTTCACCAAGGTCATGAGAATGATTGCCTCATTCCTAAGAGAAAGGGGTATCCGCATGATCATATACCTAGACGACATTCTTGTGATGTCGCAAGACCTCACTCAAATAGTCCAAGACCTGAAAACTGTAATGGATCTCTTGGAGAACCTAGGGTTTATTATAAACAAAGAGAAATCTATCCTGACTCCCTCCAGATCTCTGGAGTTTCTGGGCTTCACTGTGGATACCTCCAAATGTCTTCTTCTTCTTCCTTCCATAAAAATATCCAAGATCAAGAAAGAGATAAGACATGTCTTAAAACAACAAGACCTTCCCCTGAGGGAACTAGCCAGACTACTAGGTCTCCTCTCCTCCTCCATTCAAGCAATTTCCCCGGCCCTCTAAATTATCGAGCCCTGCAAAGGATAAAAGGGAAAGCCCTAAGATCTGGTCTGTGGTACGAAGATCGAATTACTCTGGACCAGGACGCCAAATCGGAACTTACGTGGTGGCTAGACAACCTAGAAGCATGGAATGGCAAAGCAATTTTTGGCTCAAAGCCAGAATT
Organism: Calotriton arnoldi; assembly: GCA_963921515.1. Taxonomy (NCBI): domain Eukaryota; kingdom Metazoa; phylum Chordata; class Amphibia; order Caudata; family Salamandridae; genus Calotriton; species Calotriton arnoldi. The sequence goes on along the minus strand of CAWUFW010008575.1, from coordinate 856,375 downwards.
CGTTTTAGAATCAGATGCATCACTCCACGGCTGGGGCGCATGCCTTCTCGATCAAAACACTGGTGGAATCTGGTCTCAAGAGGAATCTTCCCACCACATAAATTATCTGAAGTTAACAGCCGGACTCTATGCCCTTATGAGCTTTAAACACTCTCTCCAAGGGAGGTCAGTCGTCCTGAAGATGGACAACATGTCCGCAGTCGCCTATATCAATCGCCTCGGAGGTACCAAATCTGCGGACCTCTCCAATCTGGCCAAGAAACTTTGGATGTTCTGCCTGGAGCACAAAATTGCCCTCAAAGCAGAATACCTTCCCGGCAAGACGAACATCTCTGCGGATTGGAACTCCAGATTCCTTCAAGATCACAGCGATTGGAAACTCAATGTTTCCGTTTTCAGTACTCTGAACAGAATCTGGGGTCCACTAGAGTTAGATCTTTTTGCCAGCAGACTTACGTTCCAACTTCCCAATTATTTCAGCTGGATGCCCGATCCCGGTGCTCTGGCAGTGAACGCATTTCTCCAACCCTGGACTGGAGTGAAAGCTTATGCCTTTCCCCCCTTTGCCATGATCCAAAGAGTCCTACAGAAAGTGAGACAAAACAAGTGCTCCCTTGTGTTGATAACTCCGTTTTGGCCATCCCAGGCTTGGTTCCCTACCACTCTGGAACTGGCGTATACACCCCCCTTTTTAATTCCTTTCCAAGAGAATCTTCTAACAGACGTAGACGGAGGATTTCACCCCATAATTCAGACAGGGAGTTTGAACCTTCTTGCTTGGAAAGTGTCAGGAGATCCAATGAAATCTCAGGCCTTTCATCATCAGCTGCTACACTCCTCAGAGAATCTTGGGCCCCAGGGACCCACTATAGATACAACAACATTTGGAGATTCTGGGTTCGTTGGTGCCTGGAAAGGAACTTGGATTCCTTACAGGCACCTATTGTTGACGTAGTGAACTTCCTAGTTGAACAATTTGATAAAGGCTTAAGTTACAGAACTATCAATTGCTATAGATCGGCCATCTCTGCTGGCCATATCCTTGTCAACGGCAAAACGGTTGGTAAAAATGTCATTGTTTGCAGAGTTATGAAGAGCATTCGCCTAAGAAGGCCCCCTAAACCCAAATATGAATCTCTCTGGGATGTAAAGTTAATCCTAGACCTTTTTAATAGCTGGCCAGATAACACCCTATTGAATAGAAAATTCCTCTCTATCAAGCTTGCAACTCTTTTATGCCTTATCTCCTGTCGGAGAGTCTCTGATGTCAAAGCTCTTGAGATCTCTAACAGATCATATAACATCTTTGGCGTCAAATTCGATATTTATAGAAGAACCAAAACTATGTCTGATTCAATCTTCTATCCACGTTTTGACCCCTGTTCAAAACTTTGTGTAGTTGACTGCATGAGAGAGTATGATCTAAGAATGTCTAATCTTCGCCCCCCAGGTGTAAATCAATTACTCATCTCTTTTGTCAAACCCCATAAGGCTATTACCTCAACATCCATTGCTAGATGGGTTAAAACTGCCATGAACTTAACAGGCATTGACTTAACTAAATTTCAAGCTCATTCCATTAGAGGCGCTATGGCCAGTAAATCTTTATGGTCTGGAGGCAAGTTGGACGACATCCTTAAAGCGGCCGATTGGTCGAACGCTAGCACCTTTGCATGGCACTACTGTAAACCTATCAAACATATGTCTAATCCTGAGATACAAAGCTACCAACATGCATAATGTAGCCTCCGTTCTTGTAATGAAATTGCGATTCTCCTATTTCCATGTCTAGAGAATCTGGATTTCATTAAAGACACGGAGGCTGACATTATCCCACCCATCCCTCCCTTTGGATGGTTATTTTGACAATATGTTTCTTACCTATAATGACTTTGCTTTATTGCATAACTTGCTGTCTTTAATAGTTTTAAATTTTTTCTCTTTACGTGTTTTATTTTATACCTTTCTTCTTGAGACATTTACTTCTCTCTCTTTTCAGGTAACCCTTCTTCTTAAATATGTGATGTGTTGGATTGTCCTTCCTTTGGCTTTGTCCTCCTTCGTCACGCCTCCTCGACTACCCATTGGAAGTTTTTAAGTCTTCAAGATGGATTTCTGAAAATGTATTATTTTTTCTTGGACTTACTCATTCTCTCCTCTACATTTAAAAGAGGCAGATTGTTGTCAGCTCATGGCATTTATGTACTTGTTATGTTCTATTCTGGAACCTTTGGTATTGTGATGCGGCTGCTTGGAGACTGCATTAAAAGATTATGCATAATGTCAGCCTCCGTGTCTTTAATGAAATCCAGATTCTCTAGACATGGAAATAGGAGAATTGCAATTGTTGTCCATAATTATTGGTTATTTATTATATACAATAGCACACAAACATTGTGTAGCAGAATGATGAAACTTTTTATTGTTATCTCAGCAGCCGTAATATAAAATTAGATGAACTATACTAACGTCAGCCTGTTCATAAAATAATGTGGCAATCCACACACTCTGATAGTTATTATCATAATTTAAAATATTAATTTTCTGTTTCCTAAGCCTTTCACATATACAGTCTAAAGGATTAATGTGGTCATGTTTACCCTGCTATTAGGTCTGATCTATATGTAACATACACATGCACGTCATCCACAATAGCGTTACAACAAACGTCACTCTGGTCTTGTGCAATGTTCGACATGTAACCTCCGTTTCGTACGCTTTATTTTCACTTAATAGTAACAAGCTTTTTGTTAAGATTATTAAGACATTTTAATTAATCTAACTCTGTAATCTTCACTAGGTGTATGAAAACGACTTCAGACCATTTTACTTCAGGGTGCTTTTCTGTGAGGAAGGAGAGCATTGAGTTTAAATTTTCATAGATCTTCAGGAAGAAAACTCTTGTTCAGAAGTACTTGAATTCTTAAGAGATAAATGCATTCTTGGTGTGGGTTGTAGATAAACCTATTTTCCCAGTGTCAAACTCCCAATACTTTGAACACATCATTCTATTAACGAGTTTATTTATTTTTTCACCATTAGGATTAATAATAATTGCAGGTAGTATCAAGATTGGGGTCAATACTGTGAAAAGAATTAAAGTATTTACACTACTGTATGTGAACCTGACTTAAATGTTTCTTTGAGCAATCCTAACATATTGGTTTGTGTTTTATTGTGTTTGTATGCTTGTGATATCAGATATGCAAAATATAGCTTCTAACCCTTCAACAAATGAAAATGGATATGTTCTTTCCGATAACTGTGTTATTTTATTTGCAACCTGGTCTTTATTCTAATTACCTATTGAGTCTAACACTAAATCTTGTTTTAATCACATTACAATTATGCTTGTCATTTTATTAATATTTGCATACAAGAGTTTATTAGAATCTGATCACTTCTTGTGTTGCCCTATATAGAGTATAACCACACATTCAATTAGACCATTTACAGTCACTAAATAAGTGATTTGTTTTTAAGTAAGCAATCATTTTCTTTGACTTTCACAACGTGAGAAACATTTTCCATTGTTTCTGAAAGTCTGAGACTCTCCGACCGAGCCGGACCCGGAGAGATTTCCGACCGAATCGGACCCTAGCAGCCCGACCGAGCGAGTACGATGCGCACGTATGCCATCGGACTCGAGTCGGTTGGACTCCCATTGAAGTCAATGGGAGCCTGTCGTACAACGCGTACGCGGGCTCCCATTGACTCAATGGGTGCGGAGACGGACAAGGGCGCCCCTACAGCGTGTACGCGGCGAAGCGATTCGCGCCGTACACGCACAGGTAGGGGACCCATGGGTCCCCCTGTGTGCGACTCGCGCGGCTACGCCGTATAGGGGTCCGACACGGACCCCCAAAGTACGGCTCCGACTGCTCTTTGGAGCCGGAGTGCGCGGCTCGGTCGGACTGTTCGCAGCGCGCATCGTACTTACCCGGCCGGGGAATGTCTCCATTGCGCGGTGCGAGTCAAGTCCGAGCGAGTCGGTCGGTGCGGTTCGACCCGGAACGAGTCGGTCGGAGCGGTCGGGACGCCCGGACGAGTCGGTCGGCGATTTCGCATCGTACTCGCTCGCCCGGATGCGCGTACGAATCGGTCGGGAAATAGGGCTCCGAATCGGATCCGGTTAAGCCGAATCCGATTCGGAGCCCTACCGGCCGAGATCGGAATCGGCCCCTTTGTGTTTGTGGTGAAACCTTCAATTTGCAACTATTGTCATCTGCAGTTGTATTTCACAAATTATCAAAAAATATTTGTTTACATGTAAGTGAAATTACTAATGGACTCAAAAAGTTTTTTCATTTAAAAATGCAGTTTGTTCTTCAAGTACAAAGCATTGAACAAGAAATTTCCCATATATATTTAAAAAAATCGAAATTCCTAGTTTTGTGCACCAATAAATATTATTCTTGATAAAACATCATTGTAATTGCAACACATCATTGATAGGTACTGTAATAAGTCCATGCATCAACCTTGTAATACTTGATTTTTCAGAAGGACTATATATGGACTATATATATATATATATATATATATATATATATATATATATATATGTATATATATATATAATCTACTGGCATTCGCCATTAGGTATAATAGGACCTAGTTTCTATCGAAAAGGTAATTTTCAGTTGCCCATATCTTTGGCGCCGGTTGATGAATCTTCAAGAAATTTTCCAAAACAATTTGCCTGATACTTCAGATGGTGTCTGGAAAGTGTCGGGGTGTTTCGTGTAGTGGGGGCTGAGAGAAAGGGAGGGAGCCCAATATGTGTTTTCCCCATGTTAATTCCCATTGGATGTTTAGACACGACCACAGCCCGAACCGCTGAACAGAATTACACCAAATTTGGCAGAAAGCTAGTTTTTGGTGTGTTGATTACGCTTTGTTTGATTTGGTGTAAATCCATTCAATAGTTTAGAGGACATTAACTGGAAAACAAATATGTATATATAGGGACACGGATTACCCGCGGATCTGTCCATGGGCCTTCTGCAGATTCACACGCACTAGTGAACTCCTGATTGGCTGGCCACACCTTCACAGAAAAGTTGTGGCTTCATTTTGTTTGCCATTGAACGGTCGCTGGCATTGAAAACTAGAGTGAATATTAAGTGAAGGGGTCAGGTGAGAGGTTTCCTAACTCCTTGTGTATGCTTAAAATGAGTGGTGAGGATGTATTATGGCCATGAAAATGCCCCCCAATTTCTTTTTTGATCGTTCGCGAACTCCACGAATTGTTCGCGGGGCTCAGCGCAGCCCCCATGTAACTTTGCAGGGGATCCGCGGATTTAGCGCAGCTGAGAAACAAATACATTTATATTTATATACTCTCTCTTCCTCTCACAGCTACTCACATACCCATAAAGATACTGCCACGGCTACTCACATACCCATACAGACACTCTCACATCCACTTTTACACCCATACAGACACTGTCACACCCATTCACATACCCAAAGAGACACTGTTACACACCTTCACATACCCACAGAGACTCTGTGACACCCATTCACAAACCTATACAGTCACTGTCACAGCCATTGAGAAACCCATGCAGACACTGTCACACCCAATCACGACCCCATACAGACTCTGTCACACCCATTCACATACTCATAGAGACATTGTCACACTCATTCAAAAACCAATAGAGACTCTGTGATACCCATTCACAAACCCATATAGTCACTGTCACACCTATTGACATCCTCATACAGACTCTGTCACACACATTCACATACCCATAGAGACACTATCACACCAATTGACATACCCATAGAGACTCTGTGACACCCATTCACTAACCCATACAGTCACTGTCACACCCATTGACATACCCATACAGACACTGCCACACCCATTCATATACCATAGAGACACTGTTACACCCATTCACAAACCCATACAGAGACTGTCATATCCATTCACAACCCCATACAGACTCTGTGACACCCATTCACAAACCCATACAGACACTGTCACACCCATTCACATACCCATACATACAGTGTCATACCTATTCATATACCATAGACACACTGTTGTACCCATTCACAAACACATACAGACTCTGTGACATCCATTCAAAAACCCATATAGATACTGTCACAGCCATTCATATGCCAGAGAGAGACTGTTACACACATTGACAAACCCATACAGACACTGTGTCACCCATTTCCAACCCCATTGAGACACTCTCACACCCATTCACAAACCCATAGAAACATTGACACACCCATTCACAAACCCATACATATACTGTCACACTCATTCATGTAGGCAGACATTGTCACACCCATTCACAAACCCATACAAACATTGTCACAATCATTCACAAACCCATACAGATACTGTCACACTCATTCACGTACCCAAACAGACACTGTCACACCCATTCACAAACATATACAGACACTGTCACACCCATTAATTTACCATAGAGACACTGTTACACCCATTCACAAACCCATACAGAGATTGTCATATCCATTCACAACCCCATACAGACTCTGACACCTATTCACAAACCTATAGAGACACCGTCATACCCATTCACAAACCCATACAGACACTGTCACACTCATTCATGTACCCAAACATACACTATCACACCCATTCACAACCCCATACAGACACTGTTACACACATTCACATACCGTAGAGACACTGTTACAGCATTAACAAACCTACACAGACACTGTCACATCCATTCACAACCCCGTACAGACACTTTCACACTCATTCACAAACCTATATAGATAGCGTCACAGCCACAGTTACACCCATATAGAGACTGTTAAACCCACTGTGAGTTCCACTCACAACCCTTTACATACAATATTAAATGTGCTCTTTTGTATTAAATGTGTGCTTTTGGTTTGCGATTCCGGAAGGGATCCGCTGAGTCAAAAATTATTTTTTTTAAAAATGATTTCAATATATTTTTTGAAAATGTTTGAGGAGTAAGTTGGTTCTGAGAAAAGCCTTTGTCTTTATTGTGTGTATTGCATTAATTCACATAAGAACGGATGCAGAGTTTCAAGTTGCTGAGAAACACCCTGTTGCCTTCATCTGTGAAGTGAACACCATTTCTTCTATATATTCCATGCATGTGGAAGTATAGTTATTATTGTAGCTAGAGCCCATGTTATGGTCTCTGAGGAATTCTGAAAGAGTTTCATTAACATGTTTCCTGGTTTCCTCTATCTGTGGACAAAATTGAGATGACCATTTCCTGTTCTGCCTCTGACATAAATGAAGGCAGACTGAGGAAAAAGTTTCATTAATTGTGCAAAGGTATCCTTCATTAGGATTTCCAATCCTACTCCAGTCAATGTGCCCTAGTCATTGCTACCACAGTCCACAATCATGAGGTCTAGATGTTGGTTCTCATAATGCTTTCAACCAATGGAAGCAATTGATGCCACATTAACACTCTCTGGCCAAACCAACTAATATCTATATTAGGCAAACCTAGGTCTCTATCAATCCCTCTGTTCTAGCAAACTCTCTAGCCCAGAACACAAAGCTATGACCCACAATCCACATTTTGTAGCACACAGGAGAAGTCTGAAGCTAAATAAGGCAGTTTTCAAAATGAAGTCAGTTAAAAATGATCCTAGGAAGTCAAGTTTAACACAATACTTTTGAATAAATGATGTAAGTAATGTACAGATTAAAAGTAGGTTGTGCTATAAAGTTAAAGTAAGGAGATGCGTGATTGTATATGAGGAGTATTTTTGCAATTGTATACACTCAACCACACCGGCAAGAATTGACTTGGTAGTTAGAATGCTGCTGTAGAGACAGTTGTGAATTTCTGACCTACAGCTAGCAGAGAATTTTACATTTTTGGTCACCATTGAAACAGAACTACCGTAGTATGGGGTTAGGGAGCAAAAAAAGCCTTGAATGTCAATTTGAGGAGACATTGTTCATGAAACACATAATGAATAAAAATTGTTTGGGTCTAAATTTAGGGATTTGTTGGAAATGGTGTGTAAGTGGTAGTGTTTACGAATAGTTTAAAAAAATATTTCGGTTTGCCCTGCGGATCCATGGACCCTCCGCGAGTTGCGTCGGATGCGTGAAAGCAGAATCTTGAGCACAACCGCCCCTATCGCGATGGACTGCCCTCACAGCACCTGTAGTTGAGCGCCACAGGTGAAGAACCAAATCTGCACACCAAGGCCTCAGCATCTCCAATCCAGGCAACCCAGGACAGCCTGCTGTGCCTGAGCCCTGGGACTCCCAAAACTCTGACTCTCCTGGAGTAGAAATTTCCCCGAACTCTGGGCGATGGTTGTTCCCCAAAACTCCATGGCGGAGTGTTACTTCCATTGACTATGACGGTATGTTTTTCTTCCCTTTGACCCTGACGGTCTCTGCCTGAGGGTATTGACTGCTGTTGCTTTAAACCTGTAAGCATTTTTGTCTTGAACTGCATTTGGTTAAAAATCGACATACAAAGCATTTATTAACTGTTGAATGAAGTTCTTGGTTTTTAAAAATATATATAAAGATATGATTTTATTTTTCCTAATTGGCCTCGGACTTATTCTTAAGTGTGTGGCTCATTTATTGCCTCTGTGTTTGACAACAAATGCTTAGCACTACCTTTGACAAGCCTAACTGCTCACCCACACTACCACAAAAAGAGCATTAGAATTATCTGCTTTTACCTCTGCACACATATCGGGGATCCACTGTACACTCTGCACAGTGTACTTTATTTTAGTGCACTATATAGAGAGACATCGTCCTACAATTTCCACGACCAGCTATTTCACAAGGAAGAGTGAATAGCTTTTTGTCTGCAGTGAGACATACAGTAACTTGAAAGTCACCAAAAAACACATACAATCTCAGAAGAACAGAGGCGTCCAAATACATTAATGATTACAACGCAATCATTCTGAAAATGTGGAATGCGTATATGGACATACAATTTGTTGCAGACAACTCTATTGCTGTTGCTTGATATGTCACTTCATATATTACAAAATCAGAGAAGACTGAGATGAAAGAGATGTGGCAAGAGATTAGTGCAGAAAAGAGTCTAACAAAAATGTTGTACAGCTTCAGTTTAAAAATGTCGCATAGGGAGATTGGTTCTTATGAATGCTTGGATAGGTTGAGCCCAGCCAGTTTATACTCTAAGTCAAGGGGAATAGTTTGGGTAAGTTTAGGCCTTGCAAGTACACGAAATAGAGTGTTAAAGTCTTTTCAGGAAATTCAGTACCTTGCAGAGTTTGACCTGGAAAGTACACACATAGTAAAAATAAACATGTTGGATACATACTACCCAAGAAGAAGTGTACACTCGGAAAACATGTGCCTATGTGAAATTCTTCAGTACTACAGATACAGAAGCAATGTAAAAGAAAACATAGAAGAAGGTACATTTGCAATTCTTGGATGTGATGGTTGTTTAGTAAAACAATCAAAAGGAAATTTCATTAACCACAGGAAACTTAGTTGCCCAACTCAAGATAAAAGAGAGTTTTTCTATTTGGCACTTCTTCAACTTTTCAAACCTTGGTGTGCAGAATCTGAATTACTTGAAGGCTATATTTGCTATGAAGATTCATTTAGTGCTGTAAAAGACAGTATTCAGTGTTCCAAAATGATATGCAAATGTTAAGTGAAGAGATTCAACAAGAAGATGCAATTGCTGTGGAGGTAGCTAGAGTAAGTTCTCAAAGCAGTCAAAGTTCTGAACCACTTAGTCAAAAACCTATTGGAGCACCTATTATTCAAAACAAAGCTGCAATAACAATGAATGAGGTGGAAACTACAAGGGAATAAGCTAGACAGGAAACTGAAGATCTGGAACAGTTAGTTGCACAACTCAACAACGAACAGTAAGACATTTATATGGAAGCAAAAAAGAGAAAGGAGAACATGGATTTCTCCATGACAACAAAGAATGCAGTTGCTCTTCCCTTAAACCAATTCTATTATACATCAGTGGTCAAGCTGGCACTGGGAAACTCTTTTTAATTAAAGTGCTGAGCACTTACCTACAGAGGATAACACAATCAAATTTGTCTGTGTAGTAACAGCACCAACTGCACACAATATTAAAGCAATTACTCCACATTGCCTACTAATGTTACCTATGGTACATGACAATAAACTAGAATACCAGGAGTTATCTGGTGAAGTGTGTCATGCGGTGGCAAGAGTTTTGAAGAAATTGACGCTTTTAATCATTGGTGAGGTACGCATGGTCTCAACGTATGCTTGCTTTCATTCATTCACGTAAGAATGCAACAAATTTTAAGAACGGTGTACAATGTTCTCTTCACAGGAAAGCATTTAATTATGTTTGGTGACCTCCTGCAGCTAACCCCTGTGAAAGGACAGGCTGTTTTCAAGTCCCTTGTCCATAAATAAACACATAATTCATTAGTAAGTATTGGAAATGTGAACATATGGCTGAATTTCCAATACAAGGAACTGTTGAAAAATATGCGTCAAACATCTGATGAGCTATATGGAAACATTCTGAAGGGCGCTAGAGTTGGAGTACTGAGCAAGGAAGGTAAGAGTACCTTACAAAGTCGAATTATCAAAAACGATTCTCCTCTAATAATACACCAACACAGCTCATGTTCAATCTATTTCAAGAAAGAAAATCAATACTGCGTTCAATGCCTACACTTCAAGAGTGAAGCAGTTTCAATGAAGAATTACTGAAACTGGAAAAAAGGACATTTTGGAACTAACTACAGCTATTGACAATATGGAGCATCAGGGAGTAACAATACTGCTGAATGAGAAACTGCAAGCAAAATTGGATTCTTTAGAAAAACTGTATCCTGGACTGCTGGATTAGAAAAGTTTTTAGGTGTTTGTAGAAATTGTAGAGTAGCTTTGTGGCAAAATTTGAATATTGAGGAAGGCTTAGTAAATGGATCAATAGGTAAAGTAATTGATTTTGATTAATTTTCCAAATAGGAATGAAGTTGAATAAGTAGCTGTAAAATTTGATCAGATTAATGGCGTGAAACAGATTGGCTGATGTGTTGTACGCTTTTTGCTCGTGAAAGACTTATATGAGAGGCGGCACCAGTTCCTATTCTCTCTAGCCTATGCTGTAACTCTCCATAAATCTCAAGGTTCAAGTGTAGGTGCAGCTTTTATTAATATGGGGATGAGTGTATTCAAAGAAAGTATGTAATATGTTGCATTGTCGCCGTTTAGAACATTGTCCGGTTTGTTTTTAGCTGAGTTTGATAAAAAGTAAGTTAGTGCTGATACTGGTTGTGTTAGAGAGTATAATCGGTTGAGAAGTGTATATGCTCCTCACTCAGTACAGCATCCTCTTTATGAGAAACATAGAATCTGTCCTAAGTGCAAACTCACTAAGCAATCAATGGATGTTATGCAAAAGAAGCAAAAAAAAGATAAAGATGAGAATAAGAAGAAGTAAAAACAGCAGAATGAAGGAGAAATCACAGGGTTTCAGTTGGAAAATAGAAATGGTATCAACTGCTATGCTGGTGTAGTTATGAATGTAGACTTTCATTTACCACATCTTGTAAATACAATTGAGCATAAGGGAGACAGCAGGTTCTGCTCAGAACTATATAATTTGCTACATTGTTACTTAGTGGTAGGACTGTACTACATTCTGCTTCAGGAATACAACATGTAGTGGACACAATCAGTGGATCTGTACTATTTCCTCAGAACTCTCAACAAGACGCACACATGTTTATTATGGTTATCCTTGGACTTTTGGAACAAGAAGAAGTGAATATTGAAGAGTTATTTGGTCTAAGTTGTTACAAATGGGATCATGATTGTGTGGATTGCTCTTTTACATCTGCTACTAGTGTAATTTATGAAAGGTTTATCTATTTAACATTACCAGTTTCGAAAACTATACCATTTGACAACCTGATAAGAAATGCAAACCAGAACATGACCTGCCCAAATTGAAGATCTGATTGTATGTCTACGTTACAGATACACAGAAGTGGTAAACACATTATATTGATGATTCAATGATTTAGAGTAGATGGATCAAAAATAGAAATGGAAATTTCAAACTTTAAAGCTAGACAAATTTCAATTTCTGGAAGAACGTACACAACACTTGCTATAATGTTTCGTGAAGGAGTACATATAACCCCAGGACACTAAACTGTGTACTTGAAAACTCTAAGTGGATGGACGGAACGCAATTACAGTAAGCTGACATTTAAACATAAATTGCCTTTTAAACTTCCAAATTCATACCTTTCCTTTTTGCAGCTAAAGTTCTGAGAAGGATTTCTCTTTAAAAATTGCTTCACTGTTTTTACTGAATGGATTATCAGTCTTTAAGACATCATTTGGCCTACTAAGGGTAATGTCTTCAAAATGGACTTTTACATATGGATATATGTTACATCTACTTTCATGAATGGACTACTTAAATATCATAATTTTTTTAATATGTTTATTCATAGTAGTTGTGTAGGTACAAGTGAAATTAATTTTTAACGGTTTGTAGTGAGTGCATGCATAATATCATATATTTACAGTGTTAAACTGTGCAGGTCTGTTTTTTATCCTCTACAACCTATGTGATTTATTTTTCCCCGCTGTTCAATGATGAAACTTCATACAGTACATTGTTTAAGGTGTACCAGTATGAAATATGAGAACAGCAAACAAATAAAAATGAAATGTCTAAGAATCATGTTTAATTGCTTTAGAGATTTGCAGCTCTGTAATTTTTCTTTAATAAGAAGACTATTTGTATTGCAGAAACTTAAACTTTACTATGTCAATCCATACCATTTAACATTAACCTATCTTTATGTTTTCTCTCTTTTATCACAGGTCCAAGTAATGAATTATTGCAGTAATGTAGGTATCTAATTATATCTTTACGTTCATAATGCATCCAAAAACACAAAAACGCACACATTGATGCATACACTAAGACACCTACTCCGTGACGCCTCTGTTGTACAAATTAGAACATTCTGCCCTTTAGGCATAGGTTTAGGAATGTTCTAATAGCCTTAGAGCCCTATGCAGCAGGCTCTACCGGCCATTAAATGCCCCCTTGCTTGTTAAAGGCCCTCATCTTCAGGTCTGGCCTTTAATGCTGGAGTGGGCTTTTAATAGCCGGTAGAGCCAGCAATAGAAAAAGTGCAAACAATAAAATTGGATGGAAACGAGTTGGATATTAAAATAATCTACTGTTTTAAAACAGTAATAAAAAAATTAACAATGAAGACTTTTCTGTTTCTTGAACATGATGATAATGTCCTCATTTTCATAAATGACATCTTGGGACTTCACAAAATGAACAACCACTATTTTAACTTCAATGCAGGTTGATGGAGTTTTAATATTCATAGACGTTTGACTGAGGGTACATGTTCCTGCTTCTCCGTTTCTTGAGGAACTTTTGGTATCCTTTAGAATTGTAACATAAGGACACTTATGGTTCCTGCTTATGTGCTTCAAGAATTATGATGTGGCAAAACAAAAATTAACAAGGGTGTCTCTTCACCTTCTCCAACATTGTGATACAAGCTCTTGGCACTTGGAACAATGAACGACCATTTCTTGAAGCTCAGTGCAGGCTGGTGGAATGTTAATATTTGCAGAAGATTGGCCGAGCTTAGATGACTATGCTTCTGCGCAGTAGAGGATGTTGCTCTCTTCTTCAGTATTCTTAAATACACCCGCTCATGGTTGCTCTTTATGTGCTTGCACATGGATGATGTACCATAACTATACTTCTTCATAGTACCTCTGGAAAGCTGTTTCCCAGACAGCTTACATTCATCGTATTTGGCAGTGGCTTTCTTCTCTCCAGAAGGTACAAGAAACCAGTTCCACAGCTCACTTTCCTTTTGGGTGGAAGTAATTTCTTCTTCTATTAGTTCTTCTTTCTCTCATGCAACAGAAAGACCTGGCACATTCACGTCTGCCATAATGTAAGGCACTAATGAGCTTTCTATCTTTCTGCACCAACAGCCAGGATCAAAGTAACTGTTTTGGGTGTGGTTTTCTCAAAATGTGGGTGTGGTTGAAGAGTAATCAACACAAATGAAGCTTTCAGTTGCATTATTGAGCGACTCCATAGAGTTGGAACCAAATAATAATAGAGTTATAATAGTTATGATAGGGATTTAATAGTTATTATATATATTTTATAACTATTATAACTCTAACTATAATACCTCTATTATTTTTTGGTTCCAACTCTATATATTTATATAGCGTTGTAATAGTTATATGTAAAATATTAATGGTGTTCAATTGTTTTATCCAAATAAATGTATTATAGTTCTTTATATTTTGCTGTCATTGTCACTCCTTTGTCATCTATTTTTCAACTCTATCTACTGTATTGTTTCTTACCTTTTCCATAATTGTCACTGCTTTTACCTTATTGTTTTTAGTATTTACAGATACTTTGTGATTGTATTTTCCCAAACATTTATACTTTCTCATTTCCAGGCACACACTGATGTATTCACTGACGCATCCAGTTAAACACTGATGCATACACTAATACATCCAATTACTCATTGAAGCATATACTGACACACCCAGGCACATACTGATGCATTCACTCACCTATTCGCCCACTCACTAATACACACACTAAGACACTCTGGGACTCACTGATGCATACACTGGCACACCCGTAAACACACCAATCTATTCAGTAACACATTCACACACTGATTCATACATACCCTGACACACCCTAGGACAGACTGATACATACACTGACACACTCATGCACACACTCATGCATTCACTGACTTACTCAGTCACTCTCTCATACATAGACTCAGACACCCCAGGTCACACTAATAGATACACTAACACACCCCTGCACACACTCATGCATTGACAGACTCATTCAGTCATTCAATCATGCATAAACTGAAACACTCTGTGACACATTGATACATACACTGCCACACCCATGGACACACTGATGCAAACACTAACACTACCAGACATATACTGCTAAATACACTGACACACCCAAAACAAATTTCTTTATTCGGTAACAAATAAAGTTGACCATAAAAGTTCATATACACAGATAAACAAATTTAAAATTCCGTTTTCTTATATCAGTACAATATTATAAAAATCATATCGTAATAGATTTGCGATATTTAAAAACATATTTTAAGAATGCAGTAACAGAGGTAATGGTAAATTCATTATCTAACAATTGCAAGAAACGAAATGCTGAGTGGCATTGTCTCAAACCGGATCTTTTTAGTACTGGAATAATCCATGTTCTTCTCGGGTTTGAATAAAATTTACAGAAGAACATTATGTGTATCGTCGATTGTATCGAGACATCATCACACAGATATTTGCTTAAAACTCTTGACCAGTCATTCGGTGCAGGAAAACTTAAGGATCTGTATAAAATGTTCAATCTAAAACGGGTTAACAGAAACCTATCATAATCATTAGTTGTTAATACGATATACGGTTGTATGGCAGTAGTTGCTAGGGTCATGTAATATGTTTGAACCGTAGATTTCTTTAGTTCTAAAGTGTTTCTGATTTCACCCAGATAATGTATACAACTCGCTTTGAGGTCTTTCCTGGACACGTTGCTCATTGTTTGTGGGTCTTTATAATATTCAGGACGTCCTAATTTGGTCAAGAACATTTTTACGTATTCTAACCATCTTATCCGATTTACTCCGTCCATCGCCAGAGCATATTTTAGAATATGGTGGTTAAAAGACGTCTCCTCTGCGATCCAGACTTTGTGCCACAGGAGGACTGGCTGGATCTTAATTATGTCCTCCAAATAAGGCATGCCCAGTTCTTGATGGCATACATAGGTTGATGTACTGTCTGGGACAGCCAGGAGCGACCTGAGAAACTTGTTTTCAGCATATTGTAGTATATTTACCCCTGCGTAACCCCAGATTCCTGCTCCATAGGTGGCGATAGCCACACTTTTTGCTCTATAAATCTGTAGCATTTCGGCAGGGGGGCGTCAACCTAATTTTCTGCTAAAATTTAGCAAAGCCATCAGTGATTTAGTAAATAAAAGTTTTCTGGCCTTAATCGCCTGGGACCAGGAACCTGATTGGTCGAATAAAATTCCTAAATAGGGAAAGGTTTTAGCACTATCTATTGGCTTAGAATGTATAAAAAGGGTTTTTGTCTTCTTTTTTAGTCCGACCCCGCAGTTCATTGTGAAGGTTTTAGAACAGTTAACAGTAAGTCCCAAACCTGACATAAAATTGACAAACATATTGACTACCTTTTGGAGTGCGATCGGAGTGCAGGCCATAAGGACCGCGTCATCCGCATACATGAGTGCTGGGATAGGATGGGTTGATGCAGTTGGTAGGTCCTTGCACTCTTGGACCACAATGGTTTCTAAATCGTTTATGTATAGTGAGAAGAGAAACGGGGCTAAAATGCACCCTTGTCTTACGCCCCTCATCACTTTGAAGTGCTTAGAGCACTCTCCCCCCTTCCATACCGAACCCTGGCCCTCGCCCCCAGGTATAGCTGCCTTAAAAAAGTGACTATTACAGCATCTACTTCCATTCCCTCTAAAACTGACCAAAGCTTCTCGTGGATGACACAATCAAATGCCGCTGTTAAGTCGACAAATGTTAGGTATAAACTTGAATACACTGACACACCCATTCACACACTCTTACATTCACTAACACATCCAATGACACACTAAGACATTCACTGACACACCCAGGCATACACTCATTCATGTAGTGACAGACCCAAACATACACTTAAACATACACTGACACAAGCAGGGACACACCTACGCATACACTGACAAACCTAGGCACAAAGTGATACATATACTAAAACACCCAGGTACACACCTACATATACACTGACACACCCAGACACACACTGACATATACACTGACACACCCATACACACCTCATTCATTCACTGAGATGCCCATACACACACTGACGCATACGCTGTCACACCGAGGCATACACTGACAGATATACTGACATACCCATATACACACTTTTTTCTGCAGTGACACATCCAAACACAGAGTAAGACATACACTGAAACATCAAGACACACATTTATTTAAACACTGACATACCCAGTCACACACACATGCATACACTGACACACCCAGATATACACTTATTCATACAGTAACACACCGAAGTACACACTAAGGTACATAGTTACACATGCAAGCACACAGTAACATATACACTACACACCTATGCACATATTTATTCATACACTAGCACACCCAGACACACACTAACACATACACTAAAACACCCACTTTATGGAAAATGTGGTGTTTTCTTCTTATTTTTTAATGTTGCAAAAAAATGCACTATTTAGCATATTAAAATTGCAAAGAGTGAAACTGTATGCAAAACTGTTGCATATTAAAAAAATCTACTGTTTTAAAACAGTAACAAAAAGGAGAAAAAATTAACAAATGAGACTTCTAGTTCTTCAACAAGAAAATAATGTCCTCATATTTCCATATCACATCTTGGGACAACCACTATTTAAACATCAATGCTGGTTGATGAAGTTTCAATCTTCAGAGATGGTTGGCTGATGGTATATCTTCCTGCTTCTCGGTCAATTGAGGAACTTGCAGTCTCTTTAACAAGTATAACATTATCACATGTCCTTGTTCTTTTACAATGAAAGAAAACAAAGAAAAAGGAATTAACAACAGTGTCTCTTCACCTTCTCTAATATGGTGATAATGGCATAATTTTCTTTCAAAACATGTTCTTGACATTTAGAACAGTGTACAACTATTTCTTTAAACTCTGTGCAAGTTGTTGCAATGCTGATATTTGCAGAAGGTTGGTTTGTGGACATTTGAGATGTCATCAGTGATGTCATGAGTGATGTCACAGACCAGGTCATGAGTGATGTAATATGTGAGGTCATAAACAATGCATTGAGGGGGCATAAGTTATAGTTAGCTCAGGTACCTATAACTGCTGAATTTCACTAGTTTTGTGCTAGCAAAATATGAGCCTAATTATAACGTCCCTATAACCTTTGTTTTTTATCAGTGAATTTCTAAGGTTTTTTCAATTCTATTTCCTAACTATAACGTCTCTGTAACCTTATTTTTTTCCGTTAATTTCTATGGTTTGTTTAAATATATTTCCTAACTATAACATTTCTGAGTGGATTTGTGAATCTTTGCATGAGTGTCTCAATGGGTGTGTGAGTGAGTGCATGAGTGTGTGAATGGGTCTCTGAGTGGTTGTGAGACTAAGTGAAAAGTTCTGTTAAGGGATGATGTGTGCCTAAAGAGGTTTGTGAGTGGGTGCGTGACTGTTTGAATGGATATATGAGTGGGTGCGTGACTCTTTGAGTGGCTTGTGAGTGAGTGCATGAGTCTGTAAGTGGGTCTGTAATTGGGAGCATGAGTGTGTTTGCGGTTCTCTCAGTGGGTGCAAGAGTTTCTTAGTAGGTATATCAGTGGCTGCATGATTGTTTGACTGTGTTTGTAAGTGGATGAGAGAGTGCGTGCGTGAGTGTATTTATGAGTGAATAAGTTAGTGTGTGAGTGACTTTATGGGTGTCAGTTCTTCAGTAGATATCCAAGTCAGTGTCTGGGTGTCTATGTGGGTGTCTTATCAAACTTGTAAGTTAGCATAGTGATTCATGTGTGAGTCTGTTAGTTCCTGTAATGGGCTGCCATTATGTGTATAAGGAGCAGCATAGATTTCTTGTTATGTGTGTTAATGGGTTTTGGAGTATTTAACTGTGTGTGAAATTCACTGCAAAAATGAATACATGAAAGTTGTATATATGTGTAACTGAAGGTTTAAGTGCTATTATTACTGTGTATCTTGATGCAATAGTGTCACTTTCCTTCCACCCATAGACATTGGAGTTGTAGTATAGTTTGGAGACTAGGGGCAAGTTTTTGAAAAAAAGACACACAATGCAGCGCAGCACCCAAAGAGGCTGCGCTGCATTGCGTGACAGGGAGAGAGCAGGAGAGCACCATATATACAGAGATATGGTTCTCTCCTCCCCTCTCCCTAGCGCCGGTGCTGATTTCAACTGCCGTGCGCCAGCCACGCACCTTAGCGCCATAGTGCTAGGGTGCGTGCCTGAGTCTAGCATAGGTTTTGTAAAAAGAAGCGTACCCTTTCTGTACAAAATTCTATTCCTAGACAAGTTTAAACACTTGTCCTACTTTGTATGTGTGCTGCCTAAAAGTGGTGTTAACTTTTGGCCCTAAACCCTGTCTACAGTTGTTTGTAGATAGGGTTGTGCGTCAAAAAGCATGGGTGATTGCATCGGAACACACATGTACCACCCATGTAACCCCCAATTGGAGCTAAGTAACACAAAACAGTGCTTTGCGCTAGTTTTAGGGTACTTTCCAGCACAAAATAAGTTTTGCATTGGAAAGTAAACTAGGAAAAAAACATTTTGAGCTGGTGAGCATCACTTTTGTGACGCTAACCCAGCACATAATGTTTGTAAAGGTAAACAGACATAATATCGAGTTGTAAATGTCGACTTGCACTAATATCGAGTGCAAAATATCGTAATACAAAAATATCGACTGTCAGAATATCGTTGTCAAGAATATCAAGTTTAAGGTAAGTAATATCGTTTTTAAAAATATCGAAGTTATTAATATCGTTTGAAATATATTGTTGTTAAAAATATTGTTGTTTTAGTTAGTGTTATGTATTTTAGTGTGTATTTTAAATGTATGTGTTCTATTTTTTTGTGTAAGTATTGCATTTGTTTTTTAATATATGTGTTACTTTTTTAGAAGTTATTATTTTTTTATAAGTAAATTTTGCGTTTTAGTTCCGTAGCGGGTTGTGGGTTTATAGGAAAATAGGGTGGGAAGTAATTTAATTATAAGACATTTATTAATCATTTTTAAAGTTATTAATTTTTTTTAAATTACATTTTGCGTTTTAGTTATGTAGCGGGTTGTGGGTTTATAGGGGAACAGGGTGGGAAGTAATTTAATTACAATTAATTAATTCATGTTTTTCATTAATTAATATTTATGTATTTAATATTTTATATTGTTAATTGTGGAAATTAATTTATTATTAATTAGTTATTAATTGGCTGTTAATTAATAATAATTAATTGTTAATGATGTTCATTGTGTCATTTTATTAGGAGCGGATTGTGGGTTTATAGGGGAGTAGGGTGGGAAGTAATTTAATTATAATTAATTAATATGTTTTATTAATTCATATTTATGTATTTAATATTTTATATTGTTAATTGTGTAAATTAATATATTATTAATTATTTATTAATTGGTTGTTAATAATTCTTAATTAATTGTTAATTATGTTTATTGTGTCATTCTTTTAGGAGTGGGTTGTGGGTTTATAGGGGAGTAGGGTGGGAAGTAATTTAATTATAATGAATTAATATGTTTTATATAATATTTATTTAATGTTGTTTTATAGTGTTAATTGTGTGAATTAATTTATTAATAATTGTTTTTAATTTGCTTGTTAATTGCTATTAATTGAGTAATTAATTGTTAATTAATTATGTTAATTGTGTCATGCTTTACGACATTGGTGGTGCCATTTATAGGGGAATATGCTGGGAGGTAAATTATTATTAATTAATTAATTTTTTGTTAATTAATGCTAATTAATTTGCTGGAGTGGGAATAGTAAATTATTCCCCTCCGCTATCCAACACTTTCCCTACTGTTGCACTTGCTGGAGTGGGAATAGTAAATTATTCCCCTCCGCTATCCAACACTTTTCCTACTGTTGCACTCGCTGGAGTGGGAATAGTAATTTTATCCCCTCCGCTATCCAACACTTTCCCTACTGTTGCACTCCCTGGAGTGGGAATAGTAATTTTATCCCCTCCGCTATCCAACACTTTCCCTACTGTTGCACTCGCTGGAGTGGGAATAGTAATTCTATCCCCTCCGCTATCCAACACTTTCCCTACTGTTGCACTCTCTGGAGTGGGAATAGTAAATTTGATTCCCTATGCTATCCAACATTTTCCCTACTGTTACAATTGCTGGAGTGGGAATAGTAAATTATTCCCCTCCCCTATCCAACACTTTCCCTACTGTTGCACTCCCTGGAGTGGGAATACTAATTTTTACCCTTACGCTATCCAACACTTTCCCTACTGTTGCTATCCCTGGAGTGGGAATAGTAATTTTTACCCCTACGCTATCCAACACTTTCCCTACTGTTGCACTCCCTGGAGTGGGAATAGTAAATTATTCCCCTCCGCTATCCAAAAGTTTCCCTACTGTTGCACTTTCTGGAGTGGGAATGGTAAATTATTCTCCTTCGCTATCCAACACTTTACCTACTGTTGCACTTGCTGGAGTGGGAATAGTAATTGTTACCCCTATGCTATCCAACAGTTTCCCTACTGTTGCACTCTCTGGAGTGGGAATAGTAATTTTATCCCCTCCGCTATCCATCACTTTCCCTACTGTTGCACTCCCTGGAGTGGGAATAGTAAATGTTTCCCCTCCGCTATCCAACACTTTCCCTACTGTTGTACTTGCTGGAGTGGGAATAGTAAATTATTCCCCTCCGCTATCCAACACTTTCCCTACTCTTGCACTCCCTGGAGTGGGAATAGTAATTTTTACTCCTTCGCTATCCAACACTTTCCCTACTGTTGCACTCGCTGGAGTGGGAATAGTAATTTTATCCCCTCCGCTATCCAACACTTTCCCTGCTGTGGCACTCTCTGGAGTGGGAATAGTAATTTTTACCCCTACGCTATCCAACACTTTCCCTACTGTTACTATCCCTGGAGTGGGAATAGTAATTTTTACCCCTACGCTATCCAACACTTTCCCCTGTGGCAGCTCCTTCATAGGGGCGTGGGGGCGTCGCTCCACTGCTTTCTCGCAGTGCGAGAAGCAGGAACATAAAATGGTAAAACTACCATTTTATGTTTCTGCTTCTCGCACTGTGAGAAAGCAGAAGTGCCTGGAGTGCCTGGTTGTGGGCTGGCAGGTGGGCGGTCCCGCTCGAGGGCAGGGGGGGAGTGCCTAGCCCAATGCTTTGGGCCCTGACTGCTTTGGTCGGCCTGGGGCCGGCCAAAGCAGTCATGCGCACTCTCCCTTTTCTCTATGTAGGCTGCATGCAGCCTACATAGAGAAAAGGGCCTCTGATTAGGCTCCCGGCTGGGGCGCTCTCCGCTGCGCCTCACCAATCACAATGCTGCCATTGCAGCGTTGTGATTGGCGGAGGGGAGGGAGGGAGGCTGCCTGTGGGTGGCAGCTTCCTGAAGAGTCGGAGAGCTGCGGCAGCAGGAAATCGCTGGACCCGGGGGAAGCGAGGATAAGTTTTATTTTATTTCCCTACTGTTGCACTCCCTGGAGTGGGAATAGTAAATTATTCCCCTCCGCTATCCAACACTTTCCCTACTGTTGTACTTGCTGGAGTGGGAATAGTAAATTATTCCCCTCCGCTATCCAACACTTTCCCTACTGTTGCACTCATTGGAGTGGGAATAGTAAATTATTCCCCTCCGCTATCCTACATTTTCCCTACTGTTGCACTCCTTGGAGTGGGAATAGTAATTTTATCCCCTTCGCTTTCCAACATTTTCTCTACTGTTGCAGTTAATGTAGTGTAAAATGTGGTTTTAAAAAATAAAAATATTTTAATATTTTAATTTATTATATATATATTTTATTATTATTTTTATTTTACAGGTGTATGCATATATATATGTTCGGCTCCAGGATGTGTCCATCAGTTGAGTCGCACTCGGCAATCAGCAGCAAGAGAACTCTCTTTCCATGGTATGGACGGATACCGCTTACAGCCATTAACAGCCTCCGTGTAGGTTTGTGTTAGAACCGGGGTCACCGATTCCGACACGGTAGCTTGGCGCGAGGCAGGAAGGCACCCGAAGGCAATGTGTTAAGCAGTTGTGCAGCACACACTCACACTGACTCAGTAATGCGCACACAATAAGGATACACCACACCAGGCTGGTAGGTAAAAACAAGATTCTTTATCTAATTTTAAATCAGCAATAGATGAGGCAGATAATCTCAGGCAACATTTCAATTCATTTGGCTTCTTAAAACCAATGCGTAAATTCACTCCAGCGCATCATAATAGTAAAACCTTACGCCAGTAAATAGGCAGTAGCAATAACCTCCTAGAAAAACAGGTAACACTGTAGGTCATAGATTGCAGGTCAAAACATAGATTTCAATGCATTTAGCAACATTCAATTAGCACGAAATTAGATGCACATAACACTGTAGATGAGGAGGAACCTGTATCAACCTAGGCGCAACCACATTCAGTACAGTGGGTGTCGCAAAGCAGGTAGGCCTACAACATAGGAACATTTCAACTCTTGGCAGGTGAACACAGAGGCTCAATTCATGCAGGTACATTCAATTCATTGAAAGCCATAATGCAGGTAAATCACACAACATTGGAAACATTTCCCTCATTAGGAGACTTAATGCAGGTACTTCCACTCCCGGGGCAATTTCCCCCTATAGGACCGGTAACATAGAGCTTCCAGCGATGTGGCACCTAGAGTACCTATCAGGCCGGTCATACATTCAGTGATCAGGCTGGACTGGGACCGGCCTCCTGCATTTACCCATAGAAGGAGGCAGTCGATTTAGCAGGATGAGGGCCACTGCCCCTCTTAGTCCCCTCTGGACGCTAGACGGGGGTAGCGTTGTTACTGGAGGCCTCCCTGCGGCGTGGAATCCCTCCCAGGGCCTCCTGGGCTCACCTTGTTGCCTGCGAGACCGGGCGGGGCGTTCCCAGCGCCTAACGCCTCCTCCCCGGCCGGCCCGCTCTTCTCTCCTGCGGGGCCCTGGGCGGGGGAGGAAGGTCGGCAACGCTGGAAGGCGAAGAAGTCCTGGCTTGGGGGAAGGCGGGGGCCGGCAAGGCTCTTCTCTGGCCCCCGGTGCGTTGTAGATGCGGTCGGCCGCAGGCCTCCGGCTCCCTCCACAGCTCTGGTCCGGGAGCCAATCGGTGCGTGGCTTCCTGGGGGCGCGGCCTATGACGTGGCGGCGCCCTGGTTGCCTAGCGACGCCTCTCCTCGCGCGCACAGGCCTGGCGCGGCCTAGATCTCGTCGCGGCCTCACCTCTACTCGGCGCCCGGGCGGCGGCGGTGATCCTGGGCACAACGCCCCTTCAGGAAAGCGCGGGGGCCGCGGCGGCGATTTTGCAGGCCTCCGCTTCTTCTTCCACGATCCCGAGGTCGCGGCGGTGAGTTCTCAGACACAGCAGGCACACGTGGGGCGCGCTGCACAGCGCTCGGGGAACAGTCATTTTCTCAGGCCAGCACCTCATAGGCAGCAGGTGCGGGTGATACAGCGCTAGGGGAGCGCACAGGACTGGGGGCAGGGCGCAGGCTATGGGGGGCCCAGCGCTTAGGACACAGCGCTCTGCAGTCACGGCGCTTCTTCAGGGCACAGCATACAGCGCTTTACCTGGTGATCCCCAGCAGTAGCGTAGTTGGAGTTGGTTTGCTTGGTTGCAGTTTCTTGGTCGTTTCAGCAGTTGGCTTGTGGTTGCTTGGTTGCAGTAACTTGGGGGGAAGGGGGGTTGAGTTGGTGGGCACAAGAGGCTGGTAGGTGCCCGGCAGGCACACTGGAGGTGGTTCCCTGGGTCCCCTCACGCTGGGCCAGGTCAGCAGGTGGAAGGTGTTCCTCATCTATCTCAGCACAGCAGTGCCTAAGCCCAGTCAGTACCAGTAGTGTAGGTCTCCCCCCTAGGCCCAACAGCCTGTACTCCGGCAGAGGTTCCCCCAGGTCCAGTGGTGCCCCAACTGACTAACTAGGTTTCCCTCCAAACCTCTTATACCCCTAGGTCAGGTGACCCTCCTGAAAGGCGGCAAAACATAACTCCTCCCTGAGCTGGAAGGTTCTAGAAGCTTCCCTCATGTCTGTCTATGAGGCCCAGAGGCGGGACGGCATGGATACTGTAACATTATGTCCCAGCCTGATCCTGACTACTGGTGTGTGTATGTACAATGGCCACTCCGCAGTAGCAGGGGCCTGTGGCAGCCATCTTATTAGGAGAGAGCACCTGCACCTCAGCACTGTTTGGCAGTGGTAAGGCGCCCAGAGACCTAGGTCCAACAAAAAGGTAGTGGTAAAAAATGAGGCGCAAAGAGAAAAAAGCGGGGTAAGACCACCCTAGGGCTGACAGGTCTAACAGTTTGCCTGACGTGTTTCGAAAGCTCCTCAGCTTTCTCTTCAGAGGCTTTCACGGGAAGGATGCGTGCATATGATGTTCCCATTTAAATACTGCACTCCCGCCAATGGGATGGTCATATGGAACTGTGCATTATGGGAACTATAGTTCGTAATCGATCATCCCCCAAATGGATGCACGCATTATACTCTGTATAGGTCACATGGACCCTGCAAGCGGGCCCGTCCTAAATCCTCTGCTGATGGCCCACATAATCGATTTGGTGAATACCATTGGAGGGATTGCAGTATTTAAATGGGAACATCATATGCACGCATCCTTCCCGTGAAAGCCTCTGAAGAGAAAGCTGAGGAGCTTTTGAAACGCGTCAGGCAAACCTACACGGAGGCTGTTAATGGCTGTAAGCGGTATCCGTCCATACCATGGAAAGAGAGTTCTCTTGCTGCTGATGGCCGAGTGCGACTCCACTGATGGACACATCTTGGAGCTGAATGTATTCGCGGCCGTCCTGCCGCGGAGTCTGCACCACCCCGCGATAATAGGGGGCCACTCAACAAGGTATTTACCAAATCGATTATGTGGGCCAACAGCAGAGGATTTAGGACGGGCCAGCTTGCGGGGTCCATGTGACCTATACAGAGTATAATGCGTGCATCCATTTGGGGGATGATCGATTACGAACTATAGTTCCCATAATGCACAGTTCCATATGACTATCCCATTGGAGGGATTGCAGTATTTAAATGGGAACGTCATATGCACACATCCTTCCCGTGAAAGCCTCTGAAGAGAAAGTGGAGGAGCATTCGAAACGCGTCAGGCAAACTATACACGGAGGCTGTTAATGGCTGTAAGCGGTATCCGTCCATAGCATGGAAAGAGAGTTCTCTTGCTGCTGATGGCCGAGTGCCACTCAACTGATGGACACATCTTGGAGCTGAGCATATATATATATATGTATTTATAATTTTCAATATGTTTCTAACATTTTATAATTTATTAACCCCTTCTCTGCGGGGGTAATTCCCCCACGGGTGCGGGAGGGCGGGGGGGGAGAGCGGTGCTCATGACGAGACCAGCTCGTCATGAGTCACAGTGGAGCTGTGCTCATGACGAGCTGGTCTCGTCACAACCCCGCCCACTCATTAATTCTCCCGCACAGGCGGGGAATTAATACCGCGTGGGCGGCGCGCAGCCTTATGACGAGACCAGCTCGTCATGAGCACAGCTCCACTGTGACTCATGACGAGCTGGTCTCGTCATGAGCATGGAAGCGGTTAAAATAATAATTTATTAATATTATTAAGTAAATATATATATTATATGTTATATATATGTATGTTTAATTTATTTTTACATTATATTTATTACTTATAATTTTAAACATTTTTTAATAATTCAAACTACGTTTTTTAATTATATGTATTATTTAATTTATTTTACATTATTTTTTAAACATTTAAAAAAACGATATTTTTAACAACGATATTTTTAACAACGATATTTTTTCAATATTTTTGTACTTACCATTATGTAGATAGGAGGTCGATATTTTTGACAACGATATTTTTGTCACTATATTTTTGTAGGTCGACATTTCTGTTGTCGATATTGTGTCAGTGATCCGTTTGTAAATCTACCCCTTCATTTATAAATGCACAAATTATTCTGCTACTGTCTATGTAACACAATAAATCTTTAAAGAAGATATGTTTGCTTGTAAGGTGATAACTCCCTGCCATATGGCCTACCTATAGCCTATGGTATCAGTTTTGTATATGTACTAAAAAGGACATTAATGTTAGAAACTTATTTGCGGTGTCAAGTTGGCCTATTCTGATAACTGCTTAAATGTATGTTTTAAATATTTTTTTTTAAAAGTTGCGTATCCATCGCTACTCGTCGCACTAGGTACGCTACTCCGGCGTAGTATTGATAGTAGTAAAACACATACATTGATACTTTTAGGGTTTAGTTTAAGGTAAGAGTTTTGCTAAAAGGGTAGGTAAAGAACTATAAGGAGTTGTAAAAAATATATTAAGTTAGTGGTCTTTGGGAAGTAGCAACGGCATTGCGCAGCGTGGTGCACATATTCCCGGAGTGGCGATGGGTACGCAACTCCGGCATTTATTTACAGTAGTAAAAAACACGTATAAACAGTTTTAATGCTTACTTTAATGAAAGAGATTCACTAACAAATGAAAGAAAATAGTATAATTAGAGTGGAAATATATTTTAAATGTTGTTTAAATGTTTTTTACGGCTTTGTTTTTCCAATATGCGAAGGAAGCCATGCTGGAGTCGTGCATCCTATGTGACACATTCAAAGAAATGATTTGATAGGTTAAACAGCTTTCTATCAGCAATACAGGAAGCTCCCACACCTTTCCTCAATATTGTAAGACTAGATGCGACTTCTCCTTGGTGTTTTTGCTCGTAGCATTGCACTTTGGAACGTGCTCACTTTGTCACTGGATTCAAGCTAGCTTGGCTGATGTGGGGTGTTACCCCAAAACCGGTGCCAGGATGCTTGTTTCCAGTCCAGAGAAGACCTGGCCTGGCAGTATGGGCTGGACTGTTCACATGAGGCACAGGGTCAAGACTGATTTACATATAGCTGGGTCTGAACTAGGGTGACGAAGTGAGCTAAAGAACGATGATGAATTCAACCCAGATCTGTGACTGGGGGTGAGTGTCTGAAAAGGTAAAGTGCTCTGTCCATCATCTCCTTGTGTTTGCTTTGTTTTCCCTAAGTTTGCAGGGTATGCCCAGATGTGGGTCCCTTGCTCACTTTGCAACTGGATTCATGCTAGCCTGGCTGATGAGGGGTGTTACCCCGAAACCAGTACCAGAATGCTTGTTTCTGCTCTAGGGAAGACCTGGCTTGGCAGTTCGGGCTGGACTGTTCCCATGAGGCACAGGGTGAGGACTGATTTGCATATTTCTGGGTCTGAACTGGGGTGGCGAAGTGAGCTAAAGAACAATGATGGATTCAACCCAGTTCTGTGACTAGGGGGGAGTGTCTGAAAAGTTTCAGCACTCAGTCCATCATCTCCTTTTGTTTGCACTTTGAAAAATGACACCTGCTGCAGAAGATGTGGAGGAGCAGGAAGAGATTCCTGCTGTGGAAGAAGAACCGGTTGGAAAGAAAAGACCAGAGAGTATTGTCTGGCAGTTCTTTACATTCCCAAGAGGGGAGAGAAAAGTAAATGACAGAAAAGTGACGTGCACCGTCTGCAAAATAGTCCTCTCAAGCGTAAGTGAACGAAAATACTCATGTGAAACATCAAAGCATGTATAAACACCTACGTACGATGCATCAAATCTGCCTGGCAAGAGCAGAGATGGAGAGGATAAAGTCAAAGGAAGGAAGTTCTGCTGCTGGACAAGAAGGAGTGAGCACTTCGTCTTCTGGTGGATTCATTACAGGCATTCCAAATACCATTCCTGAGTTTGGTAAAAATAGTTATATTTTTTTTGCCCACGGTGCAGTGCAATCCTTACAGTAGGGGAACAAGCTGTGCCAATTTTGCTGCAGATCATCAATGCACACAACTGTTAATTTTTTTTTAACCAGTAGAGTAGTTTCTTTTTTTCAGTAGTTGTTCTTACTACAGACGTTTCTGTTTTATTTGCAACAAACAATAAAAAAAATAAAAAAATACAAAAGTGTTAGAAAAAGCAAAGAAAGAAAATAAATCCTATTCTAGTTTAAAAAAGAAAATGTATATGCTAAATGTATGTTTGTAACAGCATTAACCCCTTCGATGCTCATGACGGAATGGTTCCGTCATGAGCATCGGTGCCCCTGTGCTCATGATGGAACCATTCTGTCAGCCCCCTGAGCACGTAGAAAGACGGGAGAGGTATCATTGGAAAGGGGAGAATCTCCCCTTTCCAATGGTACCCCTCCTCAGTGGATCCCTGCTTGGGGATCGCCCCAGAGGGCGATCCCAAGCAGGGATCCACCCACTAAGGCACCAGGGAGGGGGAGCGGCCCCTTGGGCAAGGGCTTTTGCTCCCCAAACAAATTGCCAATGTTCAGTCTTTCTGCCCCCTGGGGGCAGATGGGAGCAGTAGCCCCAATCTGCCCCCGGAGGCAGAAAGCCCACTAGACACCAGGGATTTTTATTTGGTGCATTTTTTTAGGGTGGGGGCTGCCCGAAACGGGCACGCCAATGCCCCCACCCCCAGCCACCATTACAGCCTTTCTGCCCCCTGGGAGGCAGATGGGGGCAGTAGCCCTCAATCTGCCCCCGAGGGCAGAAAGCCCACTAAATGCCAGGGATTTTTTTGTGTGCTATTTGTTTTAGGGTGGGGGCTGCCCAAAATGGGCACGCCAATGCCCCCACCCCACCCGCCACCATTACAGCCTTTCTGCCCCCCTGGGGGCAGAAAGCCCACTAAACACCAGGGATTTTTGGGACGCATTTTGTTTTAGGGTGGGTGCTGCCCGAAATGGGCACGCTAATGCCCCCACACCCCCCACCACCATTACAGCCTTTCTGCCCCCCCGGGGGGGCCGAAAGCCCACTAAATGCCAGGGATTTTTTTGTGTGCTATTTGTTTTAGGGTGGGGGCTGCCCAAAATGGGCACGCCAATGCCCCCACCCCAACCGCCACCATTACAGCCTTTCTGCCCCCTGGGGGCAGATGGGAGCAGCAGCCCTCAATCTGCCCCCAGGGGGGCAGAAAGCCCACTAAACACCAGGGATTTTTTTGGACGCATTTTTTTAGGGTGGGGGCTGCCCGAAATGACCCCTGTCACCATTACAGCCTTTCTGCCCCCCCTGGGGGGCAGATGGGGGCTGTAGCCCCCAATATGCCCCCCGGTGGGGCAGAAAGCCCACTAAACACCAGGGATTTTTTTGTGTGCAATTTTTTATAGGGTGGGGGCTGCCCAAAATGGGCACGCCAATGCCCCCATGCCCTTGCCACCATAACAGTCTTTTTGCCCCCCCGGGGCAGCAGAAAGCCCACTTGATGCCAGGGATTTTTTTGCGCATTTGTTTTTAGGGTGGGGGCTGCCCGAAGTGGGCACGCCAATGCCCACATCCCCGCCACCATTACAGCCTTTCTGCTCCCCCTGGTCTCCCGATAAAAATGGTACCTCACACGCGTGGGTGGGGCAAGTACCCGCGACAGGCAAGGGCCCAAAACCTAGTGAGGCGACATCAAAATTACCTATCACAAACCAACCTGGTTTCAAGGGGTCCCATGAGTTTTGGCCCCGGGTTCGGCGGCCAGCTAGGAAACCTACCAAACCCACACATTTCTGAAAACTAGACACCCGGGGATTCCAGGGAGGTATGGCTTGCGTGGATCCCCCAACGCTTTCTTACCCAGAATCCCACAGAAACCTGAAATTATGCTGAAAAATCACTTTTTCACACATTTTGTGTAGGAAAGTTGTGGCATCACCGGGCTGACACAAATTTCCTACCACCCAGCGTTCCCCAGGTCTCCCGATACAAATGGTGCCTCACTCGGCGGGAGGCCCAAGTACCCGCAACAGGCATGGGCCCAAAGCGTATTGAGGCTGACATCAAAATTGCCTATCAGAAGACGACCTGGTTTTGCAAGGGGTCCCATGACTTTTGGCCCGGGGCTCGCGGCCACCTAGGAAACCTAGCAAACCCACACATTTCTGAAAAGTAGACACTCGGGGATTCCAGGAGGTATGACTTGCGTGGATCCACCAACGTTTTCTTACCCAGAATCCCCTGCAAACCTGAAATTTTGCTGAAAAAAATCACTTTTTTCACACATTTTTGTGTGGGAAAGTTGTGGCATCACCAGGCTGACACAAATTTCCTACCACCCAGCGTATTGAGGCAACATTGAAATTGCCTATCACAAAATGTTTTGGGCCCTTGCCTGTCGCGGGTACTTGGGCCTCCCACCCGAGTGAGGCACCATTTTTATCGGGAGACCTGGGGAACGCTGGGTGGTAGGAAATTTGTGTCATCCCGGTGATGCCACAACTTTCCCACACACAGATGTGTGAAAAAGTGATTTTTTCAGCCAAATTTCAGGTTTGCAGGGGATTCTGGGTAAGAAAACGTTGGGGATCCACGCAAGCCATACATCCCTGGAATCCCCCGGCTGTCTACTTTTCAGAAATGTGTGGGTTTGCTAGTTTCCCTAGGTGGCCGCGAGCCCCGGGCCAAAAGTCATGGGACCCCTTGCAAAACCAGGTCGTTTTCTGATAGGCAATTTTGATGTCGCCTCAATAAGTTTTGGGCCCTTGCCTGTCGCGCGTACTTGGGCCTCCCTCCCGAGTGAGGCACCATTTTTATTGGGAGACCTGGGGGAACGCTGGGTGGTAGGAATTTGTGTCATCCCGGTGATGCCACAACTTTCCCACACAAAAATGTGTGAAAAAAGTGATTTTTTTCCAGCAAAATTACAGGTTTGCAGGGGATTCTGGGTAAGAAAACCTTGGTGGATCCACGCAAGCCATACCTCCCTGGAATCCCCCGGGTGTCTACTTTTCAGAAATGTGTGGGTTTGCTAGGTTTCCCTAGGTGGCCGCCGAGCCCCGGGCCAAAAAGTAATGGGACCCCCCTTGCAAAACCAGGTTGTTTTGTGATAGGCATTTTTGATGTCGCCTCAATACGCTTTGGGCCCTTGCCTGTCGCGGAGTACTTGGGCCTCCCACCCGAGTGAGGCACCATTTTTATCGGGAGACCTGGGGCAATGCTGGGTGGTAGGAAATTTGTGTCAGCCCGGTGATGCCACAACTTTCCCACACAATAATGTGTGAACAAAGTGATTTTTTCAGCAAAATTTCAGGTTTCTGGGGGATTCTGGGTAAGAAAACATTGGGGGATCCACGCAGGCCATACCTCCCTGGAATCTCCCATGTGTCTACTGTTCAGAAATGTGTGGGTTTGGTAGGTTTCCCTAGGTGCCGGCAGAGCTAGGGTTCAAAAACTACAGCTAGGCACTTTGCCAAAAAAGGGTCATTTTTCACAGTGAAATTGGGGTGTGTCCACGTTGCGTTTTTCTGTCGCGGGCACTAGGCCTACCCACACAAGTGAGGTGCCATTTTTCTCAGAAGACTTTGGGGAACGCGGGGTGGGTGGAATTTTGTGGATCCATGCAGATTCCAGAACTTTCCACCACAGAAAAGTGAGGAAAATGTGTTTTTTTACACTTTTTAGGTTTGCAAGGGATTCTGGGTAACAGAACCTGGTGAGAGCCAGTCAAGTCACCCCATCCTGGATTCCCCTGGGTGTCTAGTTTTCAAAAATGTATAGGTTTGCTAGGTTTCCTAGGTGCCGGCAGAGCTAGGGTTCAAAAACTACAGCTAAGCACTTTTCAAAAAAGGGTCATTTTTCACTGTGAAAATGTGGTGTGTCCACATTGTGTTTTGTGCTGTTTCCTGTCGCGGGCACTAGGCCTACCCACACAAGTGAGGTACCATTTTTCTCGGAAGACTTTGGGGAATGCGGGGTGGGTGGAATTTTGTGGATCCACGCAGATTCCAGAACTTTCCACCACAGAAAAGTGAGGAAAATGTGTTTTGTTTGACAATTGTTTAGGTTTGCAAGGGATTCTGGGTAACAGAACCTAGTGAGAGCCAGTCAAGTCACCCCATCCTGGATTCCCCTGGGTGTCTAGTTTTCAAAAATGTATAGGTTTGCTAGGTTTCCCTAGGTACCGGCAGAGCTAGGGTTCAAAAACTACAGCTAAGCACTTTTAAAAAAAAGGGTCATTTTTCACTGTGAAAATGTGGTGTGTCCACATTGTGTTTTGCACTATTTCCTGTCGCGGGCACTAGGCCTACCCACACAAGTGAGGTACCATTTTTCTCGGAAGACTTTGGGGAATGCGGGGTGGGTGGAATTTTGTGGATCCACGCAGATTCCAGAACTTTCCACCACAGAAAAGTGAGGAAAATGTGTTTTTTTGACAATTGTTTAGGTTTGCAAGGGATTCTGGGTAACAGAACCTAGTGAGAGCCAGTCAAGTCACCCTATCCTGGATTCCCTGGGTGTCTAGATTTCAAAAATGTATAGGTTTGCTAGGTTTCCCTAGGAGCCGGCAGAGCTAGGGTTCAAAAACTACAGCTAGGCACTTTGCAAAAAGGGGTAATTTTTCACTGTGAAAATGTGGTGTGTCCACGTTGCGTTTTGGGCCGTTTCCTGTTGCGGGCACTAGGCCTACCCACACAAGTGAGGTACCGTTTTTCTCGAAAGACTTTGGGGAACGCGGGGTGGGTGGAATTTTGTGGATCCATGCAGATTACAGAACTTTCCACCACAGAAAAGTGAGGAAAATTTGTTTTTTCTGACAATATTTTAGGTTTGCAAGGGATTCTGGGTACCAGAACCAGGTGAGAGCCAGTCAAGTCACCCCAACCTGGATTCCCCCGGGTGTCTAGTTTTCAAAAATGTATAGGTTTGCTAGGTTTCCCTAGGTGCCGGCAGAGCTAGGGTTCAAAAACTACAGCTAGGCACTTTGCAAAAAAGGGTCATTTTTCACTGTGAAAATGTGGTGTGTCCACGTTGCGCTTTGGGCCGTTTCCTGTCGCAGGCACTAGGCCTACCCACACAAGTGAGGTACCATTTTTATCGGGAGACTTAGGGTAACACAAAATTGTAGAGCAACTGTTATTATCTATTGACTTTTGATGCATTTCTGCCTTCCAAATGAAAGACAATGTGTAAAAAGAAGTCATTTTGAAAAATGTCCTATAATTCTCATGCTAGTATGGGTACTCCCAATTTCGGAAATGTGCAAATATCTACTATTTCTATACTCTATATTTTGTTCCCATTTCAGAAATACATAGGTGTCTTTCATACCAATTTTTCCATGTATACATTTTCCCAGAATAATTGCCATATACCCGGTACATAATAAAAAACCATTGCAAGACGCTGCTCAGTTATTGGCTCTGGGTTCGTCGGGTTCTTAATGAACCTACAAGTCCTATATATCGCCACAACCAGAAAGGTCCAGCGGATGTAACGGTATATTGCTTTCAAATATCTGTCATAATTAGAAGAAGTTACAGGTGAAAACGTTGACACAAATGGCTGATTTTTTCAACTAATTTTCAATTTTTCCTATATTTAACTGTTTGTTTCTATAAAGAAAACTTGAAGTATCTACACAAATGACCCCTTGCTGAATTTAGAATTTTGTCTACTTTTTAGAAATATATGGCTCTCCAGGATCCATTATTGCTTTCATACCCATTTCTACCATTAACTGGAAGGAGGTTGAAAGCACAAAAATAGCAAAAATAGACTATGTCCCAGAAAAATGCCACAACTGTGTAAAATTTTTGGGTTTTCTGACAAAAGTCTGCTTGTCCCTGAAAGCTGGGAAGATGGTGATTTCAGCACCACAACCCCTTTTGATGCCATTTGCAGGGAAAAACCAGACGCTTTCATCTGTAGCCCTTTTTCGCATTTTTCCCCAAAACCAAAATTTAGCTGTATTTTGGCTAATTTCTGGGTCCCCTCCAGGGGAATCCACAAACCCTGGATACCTTTAGAATCCCCATGATGTTGGAAAAAAGGACGCAAATTTGGCGTGGATACGTTATGTGGTCAAAAAGTTACAGGGGCCTAAGCGCGAACTACCCCAAATAGCCAAAAAAAGGCTTAGCACAGATGGGGAAAAGGCCTAGCAGCGAAGGGGTTAATGTGTCTTGTTCTGTTTATTGTGTTAGTGAGTGTTTAAATAAGTTTATAGATGTGTAAGTAATTTAATGTGTGAACAAGTACATGTATGAGTGGGTATACCCTGAGTGAGTACATCTAAAAATGGGTGTATGCATCAGTGACTGCACGCGTGAATAACTTTACGAGTGTGCCGCTGTTTGTATATGAGGCTGTATAGATAAGTAAGTGGGTGTGTGAGTAGCTGTACGGTTGAGTGAAAGAGTGTGTGATTGTCTTTATTGGTGGCTCAGTGGATGTGTCAGTAACTGCATAGTTGAGGTACTGTATGGGTGAGTGCTATCTGTATAATTGTGTGTATGTGTGTCTGTGGGTAGCTGTATAGGTAAGTAAATGAGTGTGAGTGGCTATATGGGTGAGCGATTGTCTATCGATGAGTAAATTGGTGTGTGAGTGAATGAGAGGGAGTTATAGTAGGTATATGGGTGAGTGACAGGGTGGATAAGTAGTTGTTTGGGTGAATAAGTGATAGTGTGTGTAGGTGTATGGGTATATGAAAGTGTGTATTAGTGCCTGTTTAGCTGAGTGAGTGGCTGCGTTAGTATCTGTATGGCTGAGTGAGAGTTTGCATCAATGCCTGTATGAGTTAATGAGTGAATAAGTGAATAACTTGATGAGTGAGTGAGTAGCTGTGTGAGTGGTTGTATGTGTGAGTGAGAGGCTGGGCAGCTAGTATATGGATGAGTCAGATGGTCCGTGACTGCAGGTTGCATTCCAGAGTACCTCTCTCGTTGTATCAGAGTTGTTCCACTTACTACTCCAAAGGTCCTGCCTAACGGTAGCCTATTTGGTACCTCTGATCCCCGGCTCTCGCAGCGCGTTGTCAGTTGAGCCTCTCTATATGCGAGTGAATTACTCAGCATTGCCGTCGGCGTGGGGGGCGGGGCGAGCGCGCATGGCGCTTTCTGGTATGCGTCACTCACGGTGCGCGAATCACAGTACCCTCATTGCCTGATGGGAAATGTAGTCTTATCCCAAAACGCTGTCATTTTTAGCGGATAGTCTACCCCAAGTGTCTGTATCAGAATCACCTAACTGAACAAGAAGAAATACTATTATAACATATTTTAAAAAAACAAAGTGTGAAGTTGAAAAATTGGGGCAACGATGTTAAATTATTTATATATAATGAGTTTTTATATACTTTTTCGTATTGCAACAGATCACCAATCCTGCCCGGCTCAGACATAAGTCATTAGGTAATGTGTTGAGCCATATGGACATTATTAACCATAAGTACGTTGATGGTGATGTGTATTGTAGGGATAGTATTCTACATCTATATTAAAACTGTGTGTAATCAACATCGGTGCTTTGTATATCATTTTTATGATACACTACAAGGATACCGATGATAAAAGGGCTTTGTACAGCAGTATTTAGACATGTATGAAATGCCTGTAGTTTACACCATGGCAAACCTCCATAATAGATGGACGGTTATAAAATTGTGTGAACAAACTTGTGAACCACATGTATGACACCACTATTATCGGTTGTTTGAAATTGTTGTTCAGTCTTTAGAGCATGTAATTTATAAATTCGAATGGTATCAGCTAATCTGTAGTCTCAAATTCAAAGGCAGATCTCGGTGTATTAATTTTTACATAAGGTTTTTAGTTTCTATTCAGGGTACTCCAAGGGATAGAGTCATTCAGTCCATGGTTATCAGTCCCAAGCCTATATACCTAACGTTGTTCTCGTTCAAAGAGTCATTTGGTGATGTTGGGATCTTCTTTGACTTTTTCAATCACTGTCCATTCCAGGTCCTTTTCGTTGTGTTTATGTTCCAAATAGTGTGCCGTCAGTTTAGTGGCAGTGATTGCTCTTCTGATCTTACTTCTGTGTTCACCAATTCGGAGCTTCACTTTTCGCGATGTCATGCCGATATATTTCAGTCTGCATGGGCAGACGATCAAGCAAACCACATTCGCTGAATTACAATTGGTGTGGTTTCGTTGTTCCCACTCAGACCGCATGCCCAAGTCGATGCTTCTGGTGTGTTTGGTGAAGGGGCATACCGCACAGTTCCCACAGGGAAAGTGGCCCTGAACCAGTGGTATGTTCCATAGGGTCGTCTGAGTGTCCAGTGTTGGTTCCCAGTTATCCGTATGGACCAGCATGTTTCTTATGCTTTTGTTTTTCTTGAAGGAGAACATGGGTTTCTCAAACTTCAATTTGTTAGACGTAAGAATACGCCAGTTGTTCTGTATGATTTTGTTTAGAACGAGGATGCGCACTATTGCAGTGCAGAAGACCGTTAAGGTCGGTGGGTTTCTTATATAGTGAGCTTTCTAGTCTCCCGTCTCTGGCTAAGATGTTAATGTCCAGGAATGATACACTCATATTATTACTGGTGCTTGTGAATTTTAGAAATGGATTGATGTCATGAAGTTCTTGATACTATCATAATCTCCATGCGAAATGACAAAAATGTCATCTATGTACCGTAGCCATTTTCGTACTCTATCTGCGAAGGGATTGTTGTTCCAGATGTATTCCTCTTCTATATGCCCCATGTAAAGACAGGCAATACTAGGGGCAAATGTACTGCCCATCGAAGTACCATGGACTTGCAAGTACATCTGGTCTTCATACCTGAAGAAGTTTTCCGTGCGGGCGATCCGCATAAGTTCCACAATAAATTTAACTGGTGCATTCCAGGGCCACTCAGTTCTTCTTAGTATAGTCTGTATGACTTGGATGCTTTCCTCTTGAGGGATGCTTATGTATAACGCTTCTATGTCTAGACATAGCATCGTTTCCTCTGATGGATCGTACTGAACATCTGCAAGTATGTTGAGTAGGTGTTTTGTATCCCTGACGTAAGATTTCATTTCTGGAACCAAGGGGCGCAGGAAGAAATCTGTATATTGTGAGAGCACTATAAGACTACTATTGAAATGCAATGTTGTTTGTCCTTTTCTTTGTTTTTCTCCTTTTTCTCCCAACAGGCGGAATTTTTCATTACAGAAGAAGGGAGATAAGTATTCTCCCTATTGTGATTGTTTTTACTGTCACGTTTGTCACGAAGGCAGCAGCTTTCTGCACCTTCAAAACCAATACATAGGTCAGCATAGTTTGTTTTTGATCTATACCAGGGAGGGAACTTCATCCTGCCCTGACGAAAGCCCAGGACCATTTTGTGGCCACCCACCTTCGGGCTGAAACATGTTGGCAATCTTAAAAAAATACAGTTATAGCACTCCCTTCCTTGGTCACAATTTAGTTCTATTCGAACATAACCTTAAAATAGGTAAAAAACACGGCAAAAACTGACAACGTTCTATGATCATAAGAAAAACATGACGTGTCCAAATCGCACACAGGTTCTCAAGGATTCTCCACCACAGATGAAACAGATCTCCTTTATTTATATTCAGCAAAATTCCCAGCAATTGATCGAAGCCAACACGTGTTTCGTCTGTACAAAAATAAGTATTCAGACTTTTTCAAGGCCATATAAACAATCGTAACAGGGTTCCACGTTACGCAAGGTGTATTTTATGCAGATGGTATCCACGTATATACAAAGCCCAACCGAGACACTGTAAGCATATATGTCGTGCCCAGGCAATAAATCTCACAAGCGGTAAATGAAAGTGTACACCGCAAAGGGTTCCCAAACCTTGATAAGTTGGTCCCCTCAAGTCATCAGAGTCGTATATAACCTCGCGCCATCAGAGTATCCACCCGCACTGATGTTGGCAATCTTGTAGGGTCTTAGGACCATAATATCCAAAAAAAGACCCGCTTTTATATTTTTTTAACATCCACTACATCCCCATTAATAAAGGGATACCTGGGGTTGTAGTAGGATTTTTATCTTTAAGTCCCCCTGGCCTACATCTCCTAAGAGCTCCCTGAAATACGGTTGAGCCCACCCAGACCTTTAGGAGTCTGGGTGAACCCGATGATGAAGCATGACACCAATAGGGTGTGTGAGGGTTAAATAACAAAAGGAATTGTTTTCCTTTCCGCTGTTGCGGCATACGCCACCATAAGGAGTTAAAGAGGCTTGAGGAGCCATTTTTGGGGCCTGGATACACTATTGTGAATAGAGTTTAAACTTGGGAGGAGGTATCCTCACCCTTACCTCTCTTACCCCTTTGTGCGGATAGTGGGGGGCTCTCCACTACCACGTATTGGTCACAGTACAGTGTACATTTGGCCTACATGGCTGATGTGGGGTTGTAGGGGTAGATGTGCATCTCACAGTTCTCTGCTCTGTCCGATGTGATTGTTCTGTTACTGTGCCTGGTTGGACCCAGTTGTGTCCCCTGTTCTGCAGTGTGGGTGTTGCATTTTGTGCCACATTTTCATGGTATGTGCTGTGACTGCTATGTGTGTGTGCTGCAGTGTGCCACGGGGATGGGGGACATGTCCCTGGGTAATTGTGAGTCTGCAGTGTGTTACACCTCATTGTGCATGTGTGGCATTGTGCCCATCACCCCCCGTACCCCCAGTCCCTGTTGGATCCTCACCCTGTTGTTGTTGTGTCTAGTCCTGTCAGGCTGTGTCCGTACTCCCTACTCCTTGCACCCTCTCCATACTGATGACTGTGGCCTGGGTTTCCTCCTGCTCCTCCTGTGGCGCTGGACTGCCACCTCCTGTTGCCGTTGCTGCCTTCCTGTTGGCAGCAGG
Organism: Calotriton arnoldi; assembly: GCA_963921515.1. Classification (NCBI taxonomy): domain Eukaryota; kingdom Metazoa; phylum Chordata; class Amphibia; order Caudata; family Salamandridae; genus Calotriton; species Calotriton arnoldi. The sequence continues at coordinate 816,820 of CAWUFW010008575.1, read as the reverse complement.
TTTGTACCTAGTTTAGGTTGTCAGGTCCTGCCGGCGCCTCTTGGCCTCCTGGATTGGCCTCCTGTGCTCTGCGACTGCATTCCAGGTGGTCTGCTTGTGGGTCATTTGCTGGTAGTGTTCTGTCGCCTCCGTGGCCTTGGTCTTGTTTTCCTGCGGTCTGCACCCCGTCTTCCTCTCCATTTTCTCCTTGGCCTTCCCCGACCCAGTTGTTCCTTGATGGTGGTCTGTGGGGGTTGTGGTGTTCGCGTTGCCCTCTGCGCTGGGTCAGGGTGCATGGATGTTGCTACGTGCTTTGGCTTGTTTCTGGTGTGTTGTGCCTGTGGTTTTTATGGTGCAATTGCCCGCCAGATGCTTGGGAGTTGCAGGCCTGTGGCTGCTTTTCGCAGCTTTTTGTACCGCGATTGACCTCATCGCATGATTTCTCGCGTTTCGCATTTTTTAGGCGTGGTGTTGATTTTCAAGCTGGCATTTGACGCTTTATCTGGTGACTATCGCATGCTACCGCCTTGTTGTGAATTCCACGTTGACACAGGGTTATTTTCCCGTGATAGGCTGCGTTATTGAAAGTTGCGTTACGCTACTCTTGCGGTAGTTATCACACGTTCTTGTGAATATACCCCTAACTGTATCGGTGAGTGACTGCATGGATAATTGATTGTATGAGTGAGTGAATAGGAGTGAATATGCTTGAATGGGTGTGCAAGTGGTGTACAAGTGGCTGTATGGGGACCTGTGTGGGTGTGTGAGTGCTTGTAACGATGAGTGAGAGGGTTAATGACTGCCTGTATTAGTGAGTGTATGTCTGTTAAGTGGGTGTATTGGTGAATTAGTGGGTGTATTTGTGCTTGTATGAATCAGTTAGTGGGTGTGTGAGTTACTGTATCAGTGAGTGAGAGATTGTATAAGTGCCTGTATAAGTGAGTGAGAGGATGAATGTCTGGCTGTATGGATGAATGAGTGGGTGTGTTAGTGTGTGTATAGGTGTGTGAAAGTGGGTATAACTGGTTGTATGGGTAAGTTAGGAGTACGTAACTGACTATACTTGTAAGGGAGAGTGCGCTTGAATGCCTGTATGGGTAAGTGTATGCCTGTTTTGTGGCTGTATGGGTGAATGAGTAGCTGTGTGAGTGATTGTATGGGTAAATAAGCTGGGGTGTGAGTGGTTGTATGGGTATATGACAGGGTATATGAGTACCTGCATGGGTGACTGAGTGACTGTGTAGCTACCTATATGTGTGAGTGAGACTGTGCGTGAATGGGTCCATAGATGAGTGTGTAGATGCTGAGTGCCTGCATAAGGAGAATAACCGACTGTGTAAGTGAGTCAATGAGTGAGTCAGTGAGTGTCTGAGTGTTTGCATAAGTGCGTGACTGTGCATAAGTGACTGCATGGCTAAATAAGTGGGTATCTACATGGTTATATGGGTGAGTAAAAGATTGCTTTACTACCTTTATAGCTAAATGAGTGCATATGTGAGTAGTTGGATGGGTGACAAAGTGACTGTGTAAGTGGCTGCATGGGTGAGTGTCTGGCTGTCTGACTAAGTGTGTGTGAAAGTGAGTGCATGACTATAAGAGTGAATGTGTTATTTCTTGTAAGTGAATATCTAAGTGTCACTATAGGTGAATGAGTAGATGTATGAATGCCTGTAAGTCTCGATGACTGTGTGATGCTGACTGTATAACTGTGTAATTTATTGTGTTATTTGTTGTATGAGTGGATAAAAAAGTATGTAAGTGACTGTATGACTGAGTGTGTGAATGCACAAGTGATTCTAAAGCTGAGTGAGTGGGTGTGTCAATGCTTGTATATCAGAGTGAGTGGGTGTTGCGGAGCTGTATGGGTGAGTAACAGACTCTATGAGTGGTAATATAAATGAGTGAGAGGGTGGAAAAGTGTTTCTATTAGTGACACAGTGAGTGTGTCAGTAACTCAATGGAAGAGTAAGTAGTTGTGTGACTCTGTATTAGAGAGTTAGTGGCTGTGTGAGAAGCTATATAACTGAGTGAGAGGGTGTTCAAATGTTTCTATAGGTGACTGACTGGTTGATCTGTGTCTGTATGACTGACTAGGTACATGAGTGAGTGATAGGGTGTATATGTAAGTGTATGGATAAGTGAATGGATGAATCACTGGTTCCATGAATGTTGTGGGAGTGAGTGTGTTAGTTACTCTACTACTTTCAGTGAATAACTGGGTGTATTAGTAGACCTTTCCTTTTGCAGATTAGAAAGTGACTTGTAATGTGAATGTCAGACTGCATGTATAATTGGCTATAGCGGACTGAAAGTGTAGTTGTGAGTGACTTAAATTTACAAGTATGGGTCTTCCCTTTGGAGCACATAGCTGACTGGCCATGGCCTACCTACTGCCTATGTCAGGGAAGAGAAATGTAAGGCTTGGCAAGTACAATTTAAAGTCAATTTAACCTACTATTAAAATTGCACACACAGGTTCTGCAGAAGCAGGCCTGTGACATGTCTGCGCAGCAGTTTTCTATATGGTTGATTTGTTAATGTTAGTGACTCAGTAGATATCTGGATGAGTGTTTCAGACCCTATTTCAGTGTGTCAGAATATTTAAGAAAGTATGTTGGTATACGACTACCATTTTTACTGTCTCTATGGCTCTGTAAATATCTATCCAAGGGCCAGCGTGGACTGCTTACTAGCTATGTTAGAGAGCATTGAAACATGTAACTGTGTGTGCAGAAGTGTCTCCTAGTAGGTCTAGATACATATGATGTATCTCTATATCTGAATGAATTCTTAGGACCTATTGTACATGAGTGATTGGGTGTATTAGTGGCTCTTACGTTTTCTATATAGGTATTTCAGTTGAAGTATGACTGTGAGACTGAATGTATAACTGACCATAGGGAAATTGTAAAGGTGCCACACAAGTACTAACAATATAAATAAATGTTGTTTTATTCTTGTAAAAAATGTATACGTCACCAATTTTACAGCAGAAACAGCCAAAGTGCTTCGTTCATAGCAATGGACTTCTTCAGGGCAAAGATGTATTCTAAGGTAGTACCATCAGGCAAAGTTCATACACGCAACAATGGCCATCATCCAGAAGGCATGTAGGTATGGATCAGCATATCATCGACCCCCAATAAACAGATGAAGTGGTATATGGTAGTGTCCACAGGTATTTACTTAAAAACATATGGTAAAGTCTGCAGACATCCAACTAGGAATATGTTGTTGGGTCTGGCGCACTGGAAGTGCCAGACGCCTGCTTGTCTGCGGCCTATGGCACTTATTCGAGTGCCATACCGGGTGGATGGACCCCTATTCTTGACATCCAAGACATAGCTCACTGTCTATGGCCTACCTACTGCCTACTTTAGGGGTAAGTTATATGTAAGAAAGAAGACTTTAAGACTTGTGAAGCATTCTTTGAATTCAATTTGACCTACCGGTTAAGCTGCAGACACAGGTTCAGCAGAAGCAGGCCAGAGGCATGTTAGAAGGGGCACTTGCCTACATGGATGACTTGTTAGTGTTAGTGCCTCAGACAATATATGAATGTCTGTATTTGGGTGTTTCTTTTCATATTTAAGGAGGTATATTGCTATACGACTATCACTCGTAGTGTCTCTATGGTTGTCTAAATCTGTGTATAAGGGGGTGAATTGACTGCTTTCAGGCTGTGTTAGTCAGTATACGGGTATTCAACTGTGTATGCAGAACTGCCCCCCAGTAGGCCTAGATACATATGATGCATTGCAATATCTCAATGAATGCTTAGAAGCTATTGCAAGTTAGTGAGTGGGTGGATGTATTACTGGCTCAATCCTTTTGCAGATAGGTATGGGAGTTGCAATCTGACTGTACAACTGGGCATAGGGGAGTGTAAGTGCAGTTGTCAGTGACTCAAATGTGAAACTATATGTGTTAGGGTTTGAGCAGGTAGGTCACTGGTGATGGGCTTCTTACTGCCTACATTAGTGGTGAGTTATATGTTCAAGAAGAGGACTTTAAGGCTTGGCAAAAACTTTTTTAAGTGAATTTGGTTTGCTATTAAAACTGCAGACAGGTTCTGCAGAAGCAGGCCTGAGAAATCTGTCTGTGGTAGAAAACGTTTTTTGAGATATCTTAGAATGTTGAACTGTAGTCAAATCAATCAAATCAAATCAAATCAAAAGTTCTTTATTCGGCAACTATTACAGTTAACCATAAAAGCACAGTGCATATATCAAAAATATTAAAACATCATTCAAGCTTGAAGTTACATAAAATTAATTGAATCACATCACAATTGATTTTCGGGACCTAAAAACACTTTTTAAAAAGCATTTACAGATACAATAATAAAATAGTCCTCTAGCTGTTGAAGAGTCGTAAATGCAGGATAACATTGTCTAAAACCAAGTTTTTAAGCACAGGGATAATCCATCTCCTTCTTGGTATGGAATAAAATGTACAAAAAAATAATATATGTATCATCGATTGAGCCGAAACCTCATCACACGGGCAATTGCATAAAACTCTCGACCAGTCATTCTGTACGGGGAAACTAAACAATCGATATAAAATATTGAACCTAAAACGTGTCAGGAGAAACCTTTCATAATCATCAGTGATCAGAGAAATATATGGCTGCATCGTGAGGGTTACTAAAACCGGAAAATATGCTTGCACTGTTGGTTTCTTTAATTCAATTGAAGTCCTCACTTCGCCCAAATAATGCATACAACTTACTTTTAGATCTTTCCTAGATACATTTTGCATAGTGTGTGGATCTTTAAAATATTCAGGATGGCCTAGTTTAATCATAAACTTTTTGACATAAATTAACCATCTTATATTTCTGACCCCATCCACTACCAAGGCATCCTTCAATATTTCCCTATTCAACTCTGTCTCATCTGCAGTCCATACTCTGTGCCACAAGAGGACAGGCTGTATCTTAATTATATCATCTAAATACGGTACCCCAAGTTCTTGGTGGCATATGTAAGTTGAAGTGCTATCTGGTACTGCCAAGAGGTACCTCAGAAGCATATTTTCTGCAAGCTGTAAGGCATTGACCCCTACAAAGCCCCAAATTCTGGCTCCGTACGTGGCAATAGATATGCATTTTGCCCTATATATTGGTAAGATTTCTCCAGGGGCGCGTCTTCCTAGTTTTTTACAACAGTTTAGCAGGGCCATAATCGATTTGACCAATAGCAACCTTCTTGCTTTAATCGCCGGTGACCACATCCCTAGATGATCAAATAAAATCCCCAAGTAGGAGAAAGTCTTAGTACGCTCTATGGCCTTTGAGTTTATAAAAATGGTCATACTTTTCTTTTTTTGTCCTCTCCCACAGTTCATTGTAAAAGTTTTAGAGCAATTTACCGCGAGACCCAAGCTCGCCATGAAGTTAACAAAGGCATTTACCACCCTTTGGAGACCCAGCGGTGTGCGGGCCATTAGGACCGCATCGTCCGCATACAGGAGTGCCGGAATAGGGCGATTTGCAACTACAGGTAAATCCTTGCACTCCTCTATCAATACTGATTCCAGATTATTTATATATAGTGAAAAAGGAACGGGCAAGAATGCACCCTTGTCTTACTCCTCTTTTAACACTAAAGTGCTCAGTGCATTCACCACCTCTCCCAAATCTGACCCTAGCCCTTGCCCCTGAGTAAAGCTGCCTCAAAAAAGTGACTATTAAAACGTTTACGCCCATCTCCTCTTAAACCAACCAGAGCTTCTCATGGATGAAACAATCGAACTCCGCTGTTAAATCGACAAAAGTTACATAAAACCTTTCCTTTTTTGCTTTTGTATACTTTTCTAATATAATATGTAGGTTTAACCCTGTTCTATTGTGCCCATTCCTTTGCGAAACCCATATTGTAAATCACTTAAAATTGAGTGTTCCTCTGCCCACACTTGCAACCTATCTAACAAGACTCAACCCACAATTTTAATTGTAGAGTCCAGTAGTGAAATTGGGCGATAACACACTGGGTTTGCCCTATCCACTTTTTTAAAAATGGGCACTATAATTGAATCATACCAGGTCGATAAAAAGCCTCGAGAACAGCAAGCGTTAAAAACCTGTGTTAACAGTGGACCCCAAAGAGATAAATTAGACTTAAAAAGGTCCACTGGGATGCCGTCGGGTCCTGCCGCCTTCCCTCCAGAGCTTAAGTTAATCGCCGAACTGACCTCATTAAGAGTAAAATCTATTGATAAATCTGATGTAATCAATAATTTCAAAGTATCTTCAACACTTACTGGAATTCCCTGATCATCTGGCAATGGAATATTATACAAATTGGAATAATGTAATATCCATTCGGGTTCAGTGATGGCAATCTCTATGGTTGCCTTATCGTTTTCTGCCAAAAAAGGTGCATTAACCGCATTCCAAAAAGCTGCGGGATCCCGATTAACCGAGGCATCGCGCAACGCTTGCCAGGCTTCCTCTTTAAGCGCCAACTTTCTAACTCTCAATGCCTTCTTGTATTCACATCTTGCGTCTCTAATATTGTCACGATTTTTTTCCCCAGCATGAAGGGCTCTTTTAAGTTTAGAATAGGCCTTTGTACAGCTAGTATCAAACCAGCCTGTTAATTGTTTCAATTTCTTACTTGGGTTCATATGAAGTGTTTCCTTAATAAAACTTGAGATAACTAAAAAATTATCTAAAATATCCTGGTGAGATGATTTGTCATCCAGACAAGTTAAAAACATATCTTTGCAATTCGATACCACCTTACTAGTAAAAGTCTCAGGATCCACATTTTCCCATTTCAGTTGGTAACCATTTTGTCTACTCAAAGAAATATTATCCACAAAATGGGTAGAGTCTTTTCTAATACCAGCACTCTTAGTATTCACCTTCACACCAAAACTAATGGGAAAGTGGTCACTAAGAGCCATATCATGTACAATAAAATCTTTTAAACGAGCAGCAAATCTACTCGAAGCTAGTACGTAATCAATAGTGGAAAAGGTCCCTCGGCCATTAAAGGTGGGCTGAAAAGGGACCTTGGGCACACATAAATCATTAACGAACCCAAAATCAAATGTAAACAAGATATCATTCAGGAGATCACCATAAGGTGTATGTGGGAAATGTGCAATACTGGGACCCTTATCATACGATATGCCACATACCCCGTTGTTCATGTACTGGCATATAGGGGAATTAAAGTCCCCACCCCAGATGAAACAGGTCTCCTTTGAAATACATGATTGTAATTTGTATAAATCACTACTCACTTTTCCCATTAATCCCTCAATCTGCTCAGATGATGCATTGTTATAAAAATTCAATAAAATAATACTAAAAGCTTGATCTATATGAAGACTGATGATCTGATAAAACTGATCTGTGACATTAAAAACAATTTGTCTTAAATTCAAAAAATTTGAAATATAGATACAGAGGCCACCTTTCGCTCTTCCATGTAATGACAGTACTGCAGGCGTGTGAAAGGTTTTGTACCCACAAATATGTGTTGGCCATTCCACCCAAGTTTCTTGTAAGCTCAAAATATCATACTTACTCACAAAATCATACCATAATATATTAGACACCTTTGTATTTAAACCCGCTACATTCCCCAATAATTTTTTACAAATATCTTTTACTCCCAAACATTTGCTATTTCCCCATGTTCCACTCGCTTCATAGATTTTTCCGCAGGTTGTACTATAGAGGAGGGGCTGGGTCAATCAGAGGGTCTAAATCTAAGTCATTTACAAACTTTATAATTGTAGGCATAATTATGTTAGATGGAGAAGTATGGTCGATACTAACTGGTTTTAACTTCTCACTCAGGTTAGGGGTGGCCTTTACTATTTCAATTATATCGTACGATGTGGGAACACCCTTTTGTTGTCAATCCACTGATTCCAGGTTGGCGAGTGCCTCAAATCGATTAAAAGTTAAAAGGTTAAACCCTCGATTATGATGCTGGATTTGAGATCCCATGTCACTTAGGTCAGCGCAGGGTATGGGCTGGTAAAAATATCCCAATGGGACCAAATTAACACCTTGTCCCAGTGAACATTGGTTACCTACTCTAGTCAGAATCAATCTAACTAGCTGTGGCGTTTTAAAGGTCAGCACTACACAGTCCCCTATCTGGTTCTTTGGCCCATTTCCTACCCAGCTCACTCTTCTAATCATCTTGAATTCATTAAATAGTCTCTCAGTGAGACCCGTCCTTGCTCCTAACCACTGCAGGGCCTTATTCCTCTCCCTTTCCCACGCCTCATCCACCCTATTCTGAAGTTTGGGAACATTAATTAAAACCACCACATATGGTGTCGCTGCCGGTGGTAAACCCAAACGTGTTATATATCTATCAGTCTCAAATATGTTCGTATTACTGTCTGCCTTTGGGCTATTAGATACTGGATGATGTTCAATCCTATTAGGGGCTGTCGAGGCAACCGTAGGCGAGGCTACTGAATGTACCATAGGGATGTTTTGTACAATCATCTGTGAAACTGATGTTGTATCCTCGGGAAGGCCAGAGTTATTGCCAATATCGCAAAGTCCCCTGCGTTTGGAAAGATGTTCCCGATTTACCAATTGAACAGAAGACTGATGATCGAGAGGCTGGGGTTTAACTAAGCTTTTAGTTAAAATCTCTTCTATTAGGCCAATCCTATGTGTTAAACCGCCTAGGCTTTCCCTCAAAAATGTATCTAATTCGTCCAACTTTGTTTTTAAATTAATGACCTCATTCTGGGTACGCAAGTTAGTGGTAGGGTTTGGTTTACCCCTTCTAGCTGTATTGTTTATCACTAATGAAGGTTTATCCCTTTTAGACTTTTTCGGCACTTTAAGTGCTAACTCACTATCCGTTAAACTCTTATCCCCTATAGTGTGAAATGAACTATCCGGGTTTCTAGCCCGCTTTATCCGAGGTTGAATATCCAAATCTTCCTCGCTAACTGCTATATTATCCTGTATATTTACTATGCTACCATTTGCTCTTGATAAACTGCTAGATACCGATAAGGGTAAAGATAAAACGGGCTATACAAAAGGGGATGATGGACGGAACGTTTGAGCCAATCAAACACTCACCCCCAGTCAACTGATCTGGGTTTAATCCATCATCATTCTTTAGCTCACTCCACCACCCCAGTTCAGACATGGCCATATGCAAATCAGTCTGACCCTGTGCCTCATGGGAACAGTCCAGCCCGAACTGCCAAGCCATGTCTTCCCTGGACCGGAAACAAGCATCCTAGGACCGGTTTCTGGCATTCCAGCCGTCATCAGCCAGGCTTGCTTGAATCCAGTGGCAAAGTGAGCAAGGGACCCACGTCTGGGCATACCCCCGCCAACTTAGGGCGAACAAAGCGATACAAAAGGGGATGATGGACGGAACGCTTGAGCCAATCAAACACTCACCCCCAGTCAACTGATCTGGGTTTAATCCATCATCATTCTTTAGCTCACTCCACCACCCCAGTTCAGACATGGCCATATGCAAATCAGTCTGACCCTGTGCCTCATGGGAACAGTCCAGCCCGAACTGCCAAGCCATGTCTTCCCTGGACCGGAAACAAGCATCCTAGGACCGGTTTCTGGCATTCCAGCCATCATCAGCCAGGCTTGCTTGAATCCAGTGGCAAAGTGAGCAAGGGACCCACGTCTGGGCATACCCCCGCCAACTTAGGGCGAACAAAGCGATACAAAAGGGGATGATGGACGGAACGCTTGAGCCAATCAAACACTCACCCCCAGTCAACTGATCTGGGTTTAATCCATCATCATTCTTTAGCTCACTCCACCACCCCAGTTCAGACATGGCCATATGCAAATCAGTCTGACCCTGTGCCTCATGGGAACAGTCCAGCCCGAACTGCCAAGCCATGTCTTCCCTGGACCGGAAACAAGCATCCTAGGACCGGTTTCTGGCATTCCAGCCGTCATCAGCCAGGCTTGCTTGAATCCAGTGGCAAAGTGAGCAAGGGACCCACGTCTGGGCATACCCCGCCAACTTAGGGCGAACAAAGCGATACAAAAGGGGATGATGGACGGAACGCTTGAGCCAATCAAACACTCACCCCCAGTCAACTGATCTGGGTTTAATCCATCATCATTCTTTAGCTCACTCCACCACCCCAGTTCAGACATGGCCATATGCAAATCAGTCTGACCCTGTGCCTCATGGGAACAGTCCAGCCCGAACTGCCAAGCCATGTCTTCCCTGGACCGGAAACAAGCATCCTAGGACCGGTTTCTGGCATTCCAGCCGTCATCAGCCAGGCTTGCTTGAATCCAGTGGCAAAGTGAGCAAGGGACCCACGTCTGGGCATACCCCCGCCAACTTAGGGCGAACAAAGCGATACAAAAGGGGATGATGGACGGAACGTTTGAGCCAATCAAACACTCACCCCCAGTCAACTGATCTGGGTTTAATCCATCATCATTATGATGGATAAAACGGGCCCTTCTTTTGATATATTGGGCGTTGGGGTTCCCCCCTCCCTTCCCGGAATACCTGGATTAAGAGCTTCCTCTACTGTTACAATCTGGCGCTCAATTGCACCCGTGGCTCCCGTGAGGTAACTAAGCAGGCTTTCACGTGGGTGCATCCCTAAGTACTTTTGCTTTTGCTTTTTTACGGTGGCACTTAATGTTTTTCTCTTCCCCATCGTTTTCCGAGATATCACTGTGCCCTCATAAATCTCCTTGGTAAGGAAAACAAACAAAGCTAAACTATTACACTTTTAAGAAACCCTGCTCTACCCCACTAAACAATTGCACAATATGTTTTTTAATTCCTTCGTTTCTATGTGCGGTGGATCTTCTCCCTTTAAAAGCTTGGGGAAGAAGAAATCTATGTCCAAAGTACCTTTTAATGTGGGCTTTAGAGCCATGGCCCAGTCCAGTCTCTGGCAGTCTATGACGGGCTAAGACGGGCCCGTCTTGGCCCGGTCGTCACCCGGGCCGAGCCCGCGCGCGTCCAGCGTCGCGAGACTGCCGCGCTGCTTTTTAAGCCCCTCCAGGGGCTCTGGCTAAAGTGCTCCATGCGTCAGGGGCAAGGGCTGGTCAACAAGGTCAATTTCCCTCCAAAGCGGTCTCCCGCCTCGCGGGACCGCTGCGCTGCTTTTCAAGCCCCTCCAGGGGCTCTGGCTAAAGTGCTCCGTGCGTCAGTGCCAAGGGCTGGTCAACAAGGTCAATTTCCCTCCAAAGCGGTCTCCCACGTCGCGGGACCGCCGCGCTGCTTTTCAAGCCCCTCCAGGGGCTCTGGCTAAAGTGCTCCGTGCGTCAGGGCCAAGGGCTGGTCAACAAGGTCAATGTCCCTCCAAAGCGGTCTCCCGCCTCGCGGGACCGCCGCGCTGCTTTTCAAGCCCCTCCAGGGGCTCTGGCTAAAGTGCTCCGTGCGTCAGGGCCAAGGGCTGGTCAACAAGGTCAATTTCCCTCCAAAGCGGTCTCCCGCCTCGCGGGACCGCCGCGCAGCTTGTCAAGCCCCTCGAAGGGCTCTGGCTAAAGTGCTCCCAGCGTCAGGGCCAAGGGCTGGTCAACAAGGTCAATTTCCCTCCAAAGCGGTCTCCCGCCTCGCGGGACCGCCGCGCTGCTTTTCAAGCCCCTCCAGGGGCTCTGGCTAAAGTGCTCCGTGCGTCAGGGCCAAGGGCTGGTCAACAAGGTCAATTTCCCTCCAAAAGTATGTGATCTTCAAAATTACAGCATTATAACAATAAATATTCCTTATACTGTAACACTGTATTACAATGTGATGAAAATATCACTTTCCCTTTTTTTACTGTTCTCAGCTTTTCATACTACTTCACTATACATGGTGGTCTGTATGTAGCATCATCTTCGAGAACAGTGGGGAAAAACAATCTTATGGATTGCACACAAAAGAAACAGAACTGCACAGTACACCATTGTAAATATGTGTCACTATGCTTTGCACTCACTACAACTTGCTAATCAGTTGTTTTACCTACACTTACTCTAATAAAGAAAACAAATGCATCTCAAAACATTTGCTGAAGATAAAAGAACTGTTGCATTGTAGAGAACGTTTTAAGGATATCAGCCCCAATAGGCCGAATGATGTCTACAACTTTAATGATTTATGTTGAAGAAACTCCCTACATTACTTTTTCCTAAACATTAATCCTTAGAACTTTGGTTGAAGAAACAAGAGGTAAGAAGTTTGTAGTTTGAAAGGCAGTTTAGCTTTGAATTTAAGGCTGCTATCATTGCTATCCATCCACCCAGTGCCAGTCTTTAAAAAGACAGTGTGGTATCCAGATGTTATTTTAAGTCCGTCATGAAAGATGATAGCCATTGTTGTGTAAGTTCTTCCAGAAATCGATATTTGAGCTGCTTTGAAGTTTGTAATTTCGGTTTCCAATTTAGATCCATCTACTCTACATAATTGCAACATTAATATGAGGTATTTTCTACTTCTTTGTATTTGCAACGTAGACATAAGCTCTAATCTACAATTTGGGCAGGTCATATTTTGGTTTGCTGTATTAATCAATCTGTGAAAAGACACTGTTTTGCAATCTGGCAGTGTTAAGTATAGGACTCACTCAGCATTTATTTCAGTGGTAGATGTAAATGAGCAGTTTTCACAGTCATGGTCCCATTTGTAAGTTAGTCCACATAAGTCATCAATATTTACTTCTTCTTGTAAAGTTGTAAGCATGACCATTATAAATTCTTGTGCGTCTTGTTGAATGTTGACACTAAATATTACTGAACTGCTACATGCATTGAAAAAACCTTGATTGCCTGAAGCAGAATTTATTGAACTTCTGTCATTGACTAAAGGGCTGATTACGATGGTGGTACCGACAGCCTGTCGGTGGCGGTTTCACCACCATCATAAGCAGGTTTCACACCCGCCACATTACAATGGCGGGCATGTCTTTGACGGTCGGAAAGACCGACCGCCACTGTTTTGACGGGCTCAAAGAGCCTGTCACACCGTTGGAAGGGAATCATATCCCTACACCGCCTTAGGGATTATGATGTCCTTTTCTTCCTGCCTTTTTCATGGCGGGTAACCCGCCATGAAAAGGCAGGCATAAAGGGACTTTGGAGGCCTGTGGTGGGCCCCCCTTCCCCCCTGCACCCCAGATATGGGCACTGGGAGGCACCTATGGTGCCCCCTACATATCCCTGCACCGTGTAGCAGGCACCGCATGGTGCCTACCACGTAATGCAGGGATATGTGCAGTGTTCCCTTTTTGTCTTGCGGCGTGTGCTGCAGCTAGCAGCATACACCGCAACACAAAATATAGGCATTGTGACCACCATTGGGACCGCCGTGGTGGTTGCATTGTAATGCCTATGTTGGGACCGCCGACGGACTGTCGGGCGGTCCCATTTCGGATACGTCCATCCACCATTGTAATCAGCCCCTGAATGTTGGAGTAAATGATACAGTGCAGAACAGAACCTTTTTTTTTTACCTGTTTGTTTAATTTGATTAACAAGATGTGGTAAATGAAAGACTACATTGAGAACCACATTTGCAAAGCAGTTGATACCTGAAGTGTTTTCCAACTGGTGTCCTACAATATCTCCCTCAGTATCCATGTATTCCTTCTTAGAGCCTTCTACTTTGTCCTGGTTTCCTTTCTTTTCTTTGACATCAGCTGAGTCTTTTGTATGCTTCCGTTTTGGACACATTATCCATTTCTCATAAATATGGTATTGACCTAAATTAGGAGCGTATAGACATCTTAACCAATTGAATTCTCTTACCCACCTTCCATCGGCACTAACTTTCTTGTCATCAAATTTCATCAAATACAAACAGGACAATGTTCCCAGTCAACACACTGCAACATATGCCATTCCTTCTTTAAGCAGACTACTACCGATGTTCACAAAAGCTGCATCTACACTTAAACCTTACGAATTGTGGATAGTTACAGCATGCAGTAGGGACACTGGGAACTGCTGTCGTCGGACATGCAAGTCCTTTACAAGCAAAAAACGTACAACACATTGCCCAATCTGCTTTATGCCATTAATCTGATCAAATTTTATAGCAAAGAATTCTACCCGATCCTTGTTTGGAAAATGAATGAAATCAATAACTTTACCCATAGCACTATTTACTAACCCTTCCTATACATTCAAATTACACCGCAAAATAGCTTGACAGTTTTTACACATAAACACTTTTCTAAACCTGCAGTCTATAGACTTCTCCAAAGGATCCAATTTTGCTTGTAGCTTTTCAGTTAGTACTATTTTTACTCCCTGGTGTTCCATTTTATCAGTAGCTGTAATTTATAAAATATGTAGTTTTTCTAATTTCAGTAGTTCTTCATTAAAGTTGGAGCACTCTTGTAGTGTAAGTATTAAACAAACTATGGATTTGTCTTCTGCAATGAAATTATACAATAGATGTGCTGGTGTATTTTAAGATGAAAAAACATACTTGATTAGTTGTCTTTCCAAAGCATGTTTACAGTCTTTTGTCATAATTCCTATTCTAATGTCCTTTAGAGTATCTCCATATTCCACATTAGATGCTTGATGCATATTCTTCAATAGTTCCTTGTATTCGAAATTTAAACAAATATTTACATTGCCAGTGCTTCCTAAAGAATTTGTTGTCTCAATATGGAGAAGTGTCTTGAAAACAGGTTGCCCTTTTACAAGGGTAAGTTGCAGTAGCTCACTGAAGACAATTAAATGCTTTCCTCCAAACAGCACCTCATGCTCTGTTTTTAAAATCTGTTGCATTCTCATATGTACAAAGGCAAGCATTAGGTTTGGGACCATGCTCACCTCATCAAGGATTAAAAGCTTCAGTTTCTTCAATACTCTTGAGACTTCATGATAAGCTTCACCAGATAACTTCTGGTATTACAGTTTATTATCATGTTCAACAGGTAGCATAATGTAAAGTAATTCCTTTAATGTTGTGTGCTGCTAATCTAGTTGGTGCTGTTACTACACAGGATGCATTTGATTCTGTAGTCATGTGTAGATAACCTGTGGGAACTTTAATTAAGAAACTTTTTCTTATGCCAGCTTGACCAATGATGTATAATTAGATAGGTTTAAAATGATGAGCATTGACATTCTTTCTTCTCGTGGAGGAATTCATGCTTTAGTTTCTTACTTCTATATAGATTTCTTTCTGTTGGGTGTTTAGTGTCTTTCTAACTGTTCAAAATCAATAGTGCCCGTCTCGCTTGTTACATTGCAGTTTCCACCTCATTCATGGCTACTGCTGCTTCATTTTGAATAACTGGTTGTCCAAGAGGATCTTGACTCAATGGTCCTGAACTTTGGCTGCTTTGTGAACTTTCCCTAGCTATTTCAGCTGCAATTGTTTCTTCTTGTTCAATCTCATTTAACATTTTAAAAAGATAGGAAAAACTAAACATTGCATACTGTCTTTTTTAGCATTGATAGAATCTTCAAGGCAGTCATAATCTCCAAGTTATTCTGTTTCAGCACTCCAAGGCTTGGAGAGTTGCAGAAGTGCTAAATAAAAAAGCTCTCTCTTGTCCAGAGTTTGCCAACTCAGTTTTCTATGGTAATTAGATTTCTTTTTGCATGTCTGACCAAACATCTGTTACATCCAACCACTGCACACTTTTCTCCTTCTATGTTTTCTGTTACATTCCTTTTATATCTGTATTGTTGAAGTATTTCATAGAGGCACATGTTTTCCAGATGTGAACTCCTTCTTGGATAGTATGTATCCAACATATTTGTTTTGACAATATCAGTACTTTCTGACTCAGACTCTGCTAAGTATTGAATTTCTGGGAAGGACTTCAACACTGTTCAGCGTGTTGGCTAGGCCTAGACGCACCCAAACAATTCCACTTGACTTTGAGAACAAACTGTCTGAGCTCAACCAATCCGAGCACTCATAGGATCCTATCTCTCTATGGCAAAGCATCTTCAAGCTGAAGCTGTACAATTTCTTGCTGAGACTCTTTTACGCAGAAATCTCTTCCCACATCTCCTTCATCTCTGAATTCTCTGATTTTGTAATATATGAAATGACACAAAGAGCAACAGCAATCGAGTTGTCTGCAACAAACTGTATATCCATGTTCGCATTCCACATTTTGAGAATGACTGGATTATAGTCATGAATATACTTCGAAGCTTCTGTTCCTATTTGGTTGCATGTGTTTTTGGTGATTTTTGAGTTGGTGTATGTCTTACTTCTGACAAAAAGCTGTTTACTCTTCCTTGGGTAATGACAGGTTGGGGGAATCCAAAACAACATCTTGTGTAAAATGTACCTTTGTATCTATATTTTCGCCGACAGTACTTTCCACATCTCTGACTTTGAAAGCGCAAACTTGTTGTCTCATGCTGTTTTCACCACCATCTTTTGGGATGGTACATGTGACATACTGTTCGATGAAAGACAGGACAGACTGATCATTATCTGTCCAAAATATTTGTGCATCCTATATCCATAATAGCATGTGTATATGAGGAGAACCTCTTGCTTGGTGCTCTTTTTGCCAAAAGAATTCAGTTACTTCACCAAGAGGAGGATTTGTTTTGTTGCAGATGAAAGACAGGATAGCTTGAAACCTTTAGTTAAAATATCGGCAGACATTAGCGGGATCCAAGGAGCAAAGTTCTCCAGCTGTCTTCACTTTGATGTCCTTTATGTTTGAGTTTGCTTCTTGCAAGAATTCAAGTAGGTCATCCCAAGCATACTCAGCACAACTGAGTATTAGAAACTAAGTAGGTGCTCCTAGGTTTCTCAACTTGCAATTAAGTTCACCATGACGATGATACCAATACTCGTTAGTGCTACATTGGCACACCATCAAATTGATCAAGCTGTATTCCTAGTTTTCATCCTTTCCATGAACTTTGTCAATGAATTCCTGCGCAGAGGGGTTTTGTAAATGAACACCTGTCTTCAGTATGTGGTTAACAGCATATGAAGGTACAGACAAGTCTCTCTCAAACAGAAGATGTAATATGTACAGAATCCACTGCCGAAATCTTGACTCTGCTGAGTATAATCTTGTAGACCAGTATTTAGAAAGCTGGTAACTGTACAGAGTGGTTATCAAAGCATCCACCTTCTCCAGTGGGAAACAGTTGTGGAAAACAGCTAGTTTTCAAACTTTTCTCTCACACTCATGGGAGCTCCTTTTGCTTGCTTCATTTGGAAACGTTTAATAGCATCACCGATCACTTCTTTGGAATGAAGAGGATGAATGCTGTAGCGTTCGTAAATCTCTTCTGAACTGCATCGATCCACTTTTCCAATCTGTCTACTTGACAGTAATCTTTCATCCTCTGCATATGTAGCATCTTGTAAAACATCAACATTTCTTATAATAAACATTATTTTGTACCAGGTATAATGTCGCTTTTTAACTTTACTAATCCCCACTAATTCTTGCCAGATTTGTTTTTTCTTAGTAGGCACACCATTTACTAGAATGACAAGTGGTTCATGAACCACTCTGTGTACACCAACAGTTTCAATATTCCATTTAATTCTATAGGTAAATAGACATTCTTCTTTTAAGGCCTTTTTGTAGGTCAGTTGGTGGCAGCTTCTCTGTCCTAGGCTCCATACGAACTATGGACTGAAATGGGCGTACACATTGTATTAGAATGGACTCAAACATTTAAATCTCTCAGTTATTGTGGTATAGATACTAATTCTAACTTATGTACTGCTCTAGCTGGAATTTTGTTTTCTTCTAACTTCTCGCAGCAGTACTTACATGTAACTTGCGGAGTGCAAAAGCCATTCCACTCCTCTACAAATAAATAAACAGCAAATTATTGCCACTTATCATTGTTCTCTTTTTCACTTTTTAAATACAAATCAACATTCGGAGTTTGACTTTTGTAGTCAGTGCGTCGACAACAAATGCACACAGAGTTTGGTTTCTCTGAAGAAACTGTGTTAAACTTTGCAATCTCTTCACAGTTATCAATACTAATCCCTGTCTCCTGTTCCACTACATCTGCAGATAATAACTCATCGTTTTCCCTAGACTCTTGTTCTGGACCAAAGAAACAAAACTGATCATTGCAAACTTTTTGTACCTCTGCTCCTGTACCATGTAAAAGAGCTCTATTCATTTCTCCTAAACATAGTAAAGTCTCCTAACTAACTTTCCCATTTCAGAGTGGTAAACAGCTAACATTCTGAGATGATAAAAGGTGCTTCGGCACACTTTCTTTGATAGACATGCTAGTGAATGTCCTTGTAAATTACTATACTTTCTCACTTTGCATGGATCTAATCCTTGCAAAACTGAACTTTTCTGTTTGAAACTTCAGCATGGAAAATTGCGTAGGAAACTTCTCAATATATCAATAGATTCCTGCCGAACACTACAAACACTGCTACAATTCCACTTGTATACAGGGGTCTGTCTACGCTTCCCTGAACCTTTTCAGGTATCACTTCCTCAACATTCCTTGTAACCATCTCTGCTTTTGGCATGGGAATAACACCATTCACCTCATAACATGGACCAGTTGTTTCAACTGCATGCACTAATGTGTTCTCCTGGAAGTAGCTTTCTACATTAAAGAAAGGCTCAGGGCTAGATGTATGCTTCCATTCACCTCTACATATTTTACAAAAGTTAGTTTTATTAACAAGTTTTATTTTCTGTTTTTTTCTCTTCATACTCTACACTGTTTTATCCAGTGTTTTCATTCTGTTTAATATTAATATAAAACAGTTTTTGCTTAAAGGCAAATGGTTTATCTACTACAGTTTCTATGTGTTGTTTTTGCTTATAAGCTGCTGATCTTCTCTTATACTGCTTTATATTTCTTGCCAAATTTTCTATTACCCTACTTCTAAACATTCTTCTTCTTATCTTTGTACTGTTTTTGCCTTCCAGTTAGATGACTTGTTTTTACAAAAAGGTTTCCAATTTAAACATGACTTATGGATTTTCGTTTCTGAGTTGTTAGTAAAGTTTTCTTTTTGTTGATATCATTTTCCATATTTTTAATTTTTCTTACTACTGTTCTAAAAAACTGCTTATTTCTCTCACCAGCAGATCTGCTTTTTCTGGAGTACATTCTGCCTACCATCTCCTTTTTTGTTGTTAGTCTTTTCCAAGTAGTACTGTTTCTTTTCTGCTTTTCTCCTCTGTTCCTTTTTTGTCATCTTAAATTCTTCTCTTTGAACTCAAGTAAATATCTGATAAGAAAATAGAGCATACATTTTAGGTTCTATAATTTCAACATCTAAAATATTGTACATATAAGAATATGTTAGTATTTCATACCAATCTAGAGGTGAGAAACCTAACAGCTATACTCACTATCAAAGTCTAGCTACAGCCTACATAAGAAGTGAGTCAAATGTACTTGATAGAAAATGTAAGATTTACAAGGAGTTTTAAATGTCAAGTCTCCCTACTACTAAACCTGCACATGGAGACTGTGCAGGAGCAGGCTCAAGATCTATTCAAAGTTTAAGTTGCCTTCATGGCTGACTTGTTTGTGTCAGTTCCTCACTACATATCTGAATGAGTGTATCAGTCACTAGTTGATTGTGTCTTTGCATATTTAAGAGAGTATGTTGGTATCAATCAATCAATAAACTTTATTCGGTTTCAGCATATAAAACCATAAAAGTTATCAATGCATAAAAGAATTCATAAAATAGTAACACATTTCATCATACATTTAACTAGATTCCCACAATGGACTATAAAATTCAAAGCCAGAGGTACAAAGTTAAATGCATAATCCCTTGACCCACGGATAAAAATTAGAACAATTAAAAGGATATATTAGAGTATATATATAGTATCAGGTGCATAAGTAAACCCTGACCAATACTAACATTTAATCAAGGCAGGCCCTGGCCTTCACCGCAGATTTCAGGAAACTAAGAACAAAGAGAATACATTCTTCATGCAACATTTGTAAATAAATAAGAGCTGGGCGAGCCTGCTTAAAATTCAACCTCTTTAAAATAGGAGCAATAAAAGGGGACCTCATAAAATTTGCAAAATAACATGAAGTGTAGCAGATCCTGTGGAGACTCATCATCGCAGCCACAGGGTGCTAACAACTGTCCTCTTCTACTCCCCCTTGGCAAAGCCAACAAAAAATGAAAAAAGTCCAGGGGAAACCTGGTCAATAAAAAAACGTTCATAAGTGCTAAAAGACCCCAGGAGATATGGCTCGGATGATGGTGTCGTTTTCAACATTAAAAATTTACGGATGCTAGGTTTCCTCAGTTCCAGCTCTTCCCTCTCTAGTTTCCTTACACTGCTAAAAGACTCCCTTATCATCCCCACATCCTTTTTAGTTACCGATTCGGGATTGATCTACAGATCAGCCCTTCCTAATCTTTCAAAGCTGCTCTTAATATATTTGAGCCAAGGTATGTGAAGGGCATGTTCAAGGGTCAAACACTCTTTCAATATCAGTTGACTCAATGATGATCCTTCGCTCAGCCAAATTTTCATCCAGAAAGTTAGAGGGCGGAGGGCCAATGTATCACTTAAGTAAGGCACCCCCAATTCTTCATGTACTACTAAATTAGACTTACCAAAAGGGTCGCCTAATAAGCGCTTCAGGAATGCGTTCTCAGCTACTTGTAGGTCGCCTGTGGTAACATGCCCCCATATTTCGCTACCATAAGAGACCGTCGCGACACTCTTGGCCTGGTAGATCTTTAAGAGTGCCGCGATCGGTCTCTTACCTTGTTTCAAAGCGAAATTAAAAATAGCTGCATTCACCAGCACCAGGTCTCCCCTCTTTCTCTGTTTTAGAGGGCCCCATTTCATCTGCTCGACCATTATGACCCCCAAATACAAGAAAACATCGGTGCGGGGAACCTGAGCAGATCCTACCCTAAATTGAAAAGACTTTTTTGGGCGAAGACCCACCTGCATAACATATGATTTAGAGTTATTTATAGATAGGTCCCGATCCGACATAAAGGCGGAGAAAGCATCAAGCAGAGATTGTAGCCCCCTAGCGGTCCTAGATATGAGAACCGCGTCATCCGCGTATAATAGTACTGGCAGACCTCGTCGACCTACCTGCGGGTAATCTACCTCTGTCATCAATAGGGCTTGATCCAGATCGTTAATGTATAGATTAAATAAGAAGGGGGCTAGGATACACCCCTGACGTACTCCTCTCCTTATGTCGAAGTTACGCGAGACGTGTGAGAATCTAACATGGGCCTTAGTTGCACGGTGAAGATCTTCTAAAAAGTAAACAATGCTGCCATCTACCTCAATATCTAACATGGACTGCCAAAGTTTGGCCCTATTCATGTGATCGAACGCGGAAGACAGATCCATGAAAGCTAAATATATAGTGCCAGGACGGGCGACCGTGTATTTATTAAGGATCATGGTTAGGTTAAGGCACTGGGCCACGGTAAACCGCCCTGGGCGGAACCTGTACTGGACGTCTGATAGGATGGTATGTTCTGCCACCCAGCTGGACAGCCTATCTAAGAGTACTCGACCCACCACCTTAATCACTGAGTCCAACAATGAAATCGGTCTATAGCAGTGTGTGCTATCTCGGTCACCCTTTTTAAAAACAGGCACTATAGTCGAGGTAGCCCAGGATTCAGGGCATCTGGTTTTTACTACAGCATTAATTACTGCAGCAAGGACCGGAGCTCAGAAAGATGGATCTGATTTAAAAAGATCCGGCGGGATACCGTCGGGTCCCGGGGCTATGTTACTTGTCAACCCGACAATATCCTCCTTGATCTCTTCTATGCTAAAGACCAAATCAGAGATGTCTGCCTCACAATCAGGCATGCAGTTTAGCTCAGGGGGGCTCTCAAACATGGTTTCGAAGTGAAGCACCCACTCCTCCTCTGTGATATGTGCAGCTACTGCACTTCCCTCCTCCTGATTTAGAAAAGGGCTATTAATGATGCTACAAAATCTAGAGCTATTCCTCAATGTACTAGCCTTGATTAACCCCCTCCATGCTTCCTCCTTCAAGGCGGACTTACGTTTGGTCAGTTCTAGTTTGTAATCTCTCCGACATGATCTGACCAACATCTGATTTCCTGGGCTCCTATTTAGAGCTTCCCGCAGTTTTCTTGCAGCCTGAGAGCAGGAGGAATCAAACCATCTAGGGGTCTGAATAACTATTCGTCGTGCCGGGATGCTTAAAAAATCGGCAACTTTAACAGAAATGGTTTTAAAAGCACTGTTAACCTCCCCCGAAGGTGTAGACGGTGAGATACACAGGGCTAACTCACTGGCACATGAACCTATTACTGACTCGTGAAGTGCATCTGGAGCGAACTGGGTCCACTTTAGCCGTCTTTTACTGTCTGTTGGTCTCACTCTACCACTCCGCCCAGCCCCTCATTTGGGCAGCAGTAGGGGTCCACGGAAATCAACACACAAAGGATTGTGGTCGCTATGGACGCTAGCTTGTATGGTAAATCCTGCACATAAAACTTGTAAAGTCGATGAAATTAATATAAAATCAATAAATGAGCCACCACCCCTCCCTTTAAAAGATGGGACAGCGGCCTTGCTAGAGGGGTCACACAAAGACATAAGACACATTAAATCAAATTCATGAAGGAGATAATTCAGCATATCCCCCTGTAATGAATGTTCAAAGTGAATTCCCCTCACCCGTGGGCAACCCATATCGGCCAATCTTAAGACCCTGGGGTCTCCACATGGATAGATGTTAAAATCCCCAGAAATCATAAGGTTTTGAAAAACAGCATCACAGTGTTGCCTTATCAAAGATCCTAACATACTGATGTTACGCCCACCCTCGGAGCATGTTGCTGAATTATAAAAATTAATAAGACCCAAATTGTTCGACCGCTTACTTAGTACCAGAGACTGTATACATGAGCTCAGTGTTGGCAAGATCAATATCTTGCATTCTACTGCCAGAGAGATAAAAATTGCAAGACCACCCTTTGGTCTGCCAGCAGGAGAAGGGGAGGCTGGGATGAAAAAGGATGTATATCCTTCTAAAAATAAACTGCAATCCATCAGCCATGTTTCCTGCAAGCATATCACACTGAATTGTTTCACAAATGCGATCCACGACGGGTCAGAAAACTTATTGGCTAATCCTGAGATATTCCAGGATATAATGTTTTTATCACATTCACCCATAACTTTGCGCTAAAGAATCCCGCTGGTCATTAGATTTCTCTGGATCCGTAATAGAGGGTTCACTAAGTCAATCACAGGCGTCCATGGCAGCCAGGGAAGTGAAACGGTTTGACAATTCCAAAAAGGGCAGACCAAGATCTTGTCAACTTTGGGGCATTTGATTCGGGTGAATTGATTTAGGAGGCAGATTTAGATGGACATTCCTGATAGGGAAATTTAGTGGCGTCGATCCTTTATATGGGACACTGCTAACGTTATACATATAATTGCGCCCCGATAACTCTGGTTTACAGAAAAAACCAAGAGGTAAGTCTGTTATGGACGACTTGGGACCAAAAGGAGCAGGGTGCAAATCTGCAACCAAATGTGGGGCCTGTTAAAGTTTATAATGACACAATCGCCCTTACAAGACTTAAAGGAGTTGCCGATCCAATTAACCCTTCGCTCCATATTAATTTTTTTTCTCCACCCTCATCCCTAGAGTGGTATTACATGATAGCCAGTGTAGGACTTTATTCTTTAGTTGGGAGAAGTCCTCCTTGGTACCCTGGGGAGAGTTGGCACATTCCCCAATATCACGACATAGGGAGTTGATTCAGCTGGCAGATGAATAACAGGTAGGTTTTGCATAGAAGCCTCCCCTCCCCCCTGTGATTGCCCCCTAGGTAAATAGCTCTCCATGGCAGTTGGATCCCGCATGGCCTGCCTGTCCATATGCCCCTGGGTTACACCCAAGGTTGACACTGGGTGTCGAGCGGGTACCTGACTCCCTGATTGCAGGGGTTGGTCCCCAGTGTTTGAATGCGGGGCTGTCAGGATGGGGCAATCCGCAATTGGGGGGGCCAATGATGGTCCTGATTCTGGGTTAACGGCTACACGTCCTGTTGGTACACAGCGTTTGAGGTCAGATAGACCCTTTTCAATCGAGGTCAGACGTTGGATTAACAGACCCAGTTTGGAGTCCAACAAAGTCTTCAAAGAGTCTTGAAAAGATTCCAATAAGCCTGTCAAGTCTTCCTTGGTCAGTGCTTGAGCAGTCGGTGGCTCTTGGGGTGTAAGGTTAGGTCTTGATCTTTTCGCCTTACCCCACGTTGTTTGGGTCTTTCTTCTTGTGCCTGTCCCTTGGCTGACAGGCCCAATCACTGTTGATCTCCCTCGCGTAGTATAACCGGCAGCTTTTAAATTAACTGGATGCTTGCTGGAGGGGACTGCCACATGCCCTTGGCTTAAAGGTGCTTTATCATCCCTCTGATTGTTGATCAGAATGGCAGGAGAGAGGGGTAACTGTTGGGCTATTGATTGACTATTTAACCCAATCAGATCCTGCGCAACCTCTTGTAGCCCACGGTTATTTAAAGAATCATCAGCGCTGGCCAAAGACAATTCTGTATCTGCGAGCATGAGGGATGAAGCGATAAGAGGGGACCTAGAAAGGTGTCGATTCACCAGCTCAATCTCCTTATCCAGCACTGCTGCGGCTCGCTGCAGAAATGAATCCATGGTTACCACCGGGGCTGTAATACCTGCCGGGACCCTCCCATGGGCTAAGGTCACCTTGCGCTTCCCCATATTGTGCCCAAATCAGTGTACTAAAGTAACAGGTGTCTGGTCCCAACAAGCAGGCAAAATCTATAACTGGTTGCCTTCTTATACTGAGGAAAGTAGCCCGGCTGTTCAAAATACAGGGTCCGTCAGTTTATAAACGCCCTATAACCACCATACACAATGCCAATGTCAATACATTTGAGATAAGGCAAAATGCCTTCCTACCTGCTCCTCTGCCTCAGTCACTGATGATGGGACTGTAGGAGACTCGATTCTAATATATCATGGCACCAAGACGTTATCGTAGATGAGATAAAAAGGCGATCATCCAAATTCAAAGACAGCCAAGAGGGAAGGCCCAGCCCAGCCTCCTCCGGTCTCGGACGGGGGCAGACGGGCCCGCCCTTGGCCCGGGCTTTGCCCGGGCACGCCCACACGCATCCCACGCTGCGGGAGCCCCGACCTGGATTTAAGTGCCTCCTGGCGCGTAGAGTATGCGTTGGCGGCGTGTGCGCCAAGTAGCAGCCTGGGGATTGTAGTCCCTGCTTCCCCCGGTCACTCTGGTGGTCACACTGGTGGGCAGAATGGCGTGTTGAATGGCAAAACAGCTGAAAGTACGGGTTGTTGGTATATGAGTGGCTCTCATACTCACTCTATGCCTCTCTACATGTGTATTGAATGAGCTGCATGGATTAGTTATTGGGTGTGTTACAGAGTATTAGAATAAGTAACTCTGTGTGCAACTGCCTCCATTAGGCCTACTTACATAAGAGCTGTGTGCGTGTCTGGTGGTGACTTTGGAAGTGCCTTTGTGCATGTCTGAGTGGGCGAGTGAGAGGCTGTATCCTTTTGGATATAGCTATGTGAGTTGCAGTACAGGTGTGACACTGGTTGTATAACTAGACATGTGGCTCTGTAAGTACAGATGTGAGTCACTGAAAGTAGAATGTATATGTCTTCTGTTTTTTTTAAAATTCTTTTTATTAAACATTTACTCAGACCTCCATTACAGTCAAAGTGGAAATCAGATGTACTTGGCAACATCTATACAGGGTGTACATCATTACGTATGTAGGACGGGGTTCACAATTGTAGACCCGGATGGAACAGGCTGTGGGTCCCATGCAGTTCCCCCGCTTCCCCCACCCCACCCAGTTAATTCCTATATTTTTCCCATGGGTTACAGATCTTTTCCCATTTTTTTGGGCAGCCTCTGCTTTGGTATACGACTCTCTGCTTGGTGACACCAGTCTAGGTCTTGTTTCCAGTTTTCAATTCTTGGCGGGCCCTACACCCCCATACCCTTGCTATGTTTTGTTTCACCACTCCTGAAGCTAACATGAGCCAGATTTTAGTGTATATGGGCCACTTGACCTCCCCTGTGACTCCCAGCAAGTGCCAGCTTGCGTCCATCTGCACTGGCAGGCCAGTCACCCCAGACATAAACCTAGTCACTCCTGCCTAGTATCATTGAATTTTAGGACATGCACAGATAATATGGAAAAAAGTGCCCACCTCCCCACAACCCCTGGCACATTGTTCCGAGTCACATCTACCAATCAATCAATCAATCATGTCACTTAGAAAAAACCAGTCTAAACCACACTCGGATTGCGATTTCCCTGAGGCTCTGAATGGCTTCTGACCAATCATCATCTTCAAGTAACACCAAGTCTATCTTCCATGCCTCCCTTAGTGGGCCTAGGGGTCTGGAAGATTGTTTACTAATTTCCAATATGTGAGGAAACCGTCTTATCGATCATGGGGTCAAGTAGCAGCAGGTCCTCCAGAGGGAAGAAGTCGGGTATCGACTTCCCCTCTGGCACATGACAACGCAGGGCATGTCTCAATTGTAGGTAGAGAAACTGCTCCCCGTCAACCATTCGATATTCTGTCTGCAGCTCTTCAAAGGTAACCATAGTCCAGCTTCGCCATACATCCTGAGGTTATCTATTCCAATAAGGGTCCATCTGCGAAAGCCCTGCAGGCGCCCCACTTCCTCCAGAGCATCACTTTCCCAAAGTGGGGCTTATTGTGTCAGTTTAGACTCCTATCCCAGTGACTTTGTAGCTGCATGCCATGCTCATACCACAGCTCGCGTGTGCACGGGGAGAAGTTTTTCTTGGCTCTTACGGTACAGCGCTGCAGAATAACCTCTTTTCTCCATTGCATAACGAGCAACCCGATATGCCGGCTCGGAGTAGGGTGTAAAGACCCAGCTGTTTACATTAATATGCTGGGCCACCAGATAGTAGTTCCTAATGTCTGGGATCGCCAGTCCGCCTTCGTAAACCCCACGATGTAGTTTGTGCAGCGATATATGTGGTTTACCGCCCTCCCACAGTAAGTACCGCTGCTCCCCTTCGATTGCTCAGAAAAAGGCATCTGTAGTCCAATAAGGGGTGTTCTGGAGAGCATATAACAGACGGGGAGGGCCATCATTTTGAACAAGACTGCTCTGCCCTTGAGGGAGATCAGTAACCACCGCCAGTGCGCCATGTCCCCACACAGCCTTGCCAATTGGGTGTGTATATTTAGAGCCAGAAAGTCCTCTTCCGATTTAGTGATCCAGATACTGAGGTATTTGAACTTGTCACGCTGTAGCAGGGCCGTGCAGTTGGCTGTGAGCGGCGGGATTTCCCCAGCTAAATGGAAAATCAGGAATTTATCCTAGTTAATCTGGTACCCCGAACAGCTGCCGAAAAGTCGGAGTATGTGGATGAGTCTGTGGAACGTCTGTCTGGGTTTGTGTGCATATAGCAATACGTCATCGGCGTGCAGGGAAATATGCTCTTCCCAGCCACCCCCCACTTCAATACCTCGGATGCGAGGGTCCCCACGGACCCATGCCACGAGTGGTTCAAGTGCCATCGCGAAGATTATAGGGGAGAGAGGACACCCCTGTTGCGTGCCCCTATGAAGTGCAAACGATCTGGATACCATCCCATTCACCTGAACTCGGGCCAGCTGGTTGCGATAGAGGAGGCGAACCCAAGCACAAAACTTCGGTCAAAAACCTAGTGTGGACAGGATCGCTAGCTCGTATGGCCATTCAATACTATCAAACGCCAAGCGGGCATCCAATGACGGCACTACGGCAGGCTCAGTTGGTCGAGCCGCCGTGAAGTGTATTGCACCATAAAGGCATCTGAAATTCAGCCTTGTGCTCCTCTGTGGCATGAATACTGACTGATCCAGGTGGATTATCGTAGAGACGATGGGACCAAGCCGATTGGCTAACACCTTTGCCAGGACCTTGGTTTCGAAATTGAGTAGGGAGATGAGCCGGTAGGAGCTGCATACTTCTAGAATGACCACATTGTGGCCAACCTTAGATCCGGTGGCAAACTCCCATCCTGCAGCACAGTGTGGAACATATTTAACATCGGTTGTGCCACCCCAGTTGCCACACATTTAAAGAGCTCCACAGGAAATCTGTTCGGGACCGCCACCTTTCCGAATTGCAGGTCCCGAATGCCCCCCTCTATTTCTTCCTTCGCCAGGTCACAGTCAATGGTTTCCCTATCCTCCTTCGAGAGTGTTGGCAGAGAGATGTCTTTGAGCAATTCGGCTCTCTCTTCTCCCATCCTATTAGACGCCGATTGATATACTGTTTCGTAATAGGATGCAAAGGCCTCAGCTATATCTATCCCAGACCTGCGTACAGTTCCATCAGTCACTCGGATCTCTGCAACCCAGTTCCGTTCTCTATCTCTCTTTTCCAACCATGCAATAAGCTTATTGGCCTTGTCTCCAAGATTGTATAGACGCCTTTGCATGGCTGTTGCGTGTTGTCGCGCTGCGTCACCCTCCAAGTCTCTGAGTTCCCTTTGTTTGAGGCGTACCCTGTGTTTTAGGCTAGAGTCATTAATCCCCCTCCTTGCACTATCGTACGTTTTAGGGTGATAATTTCATGCTCCAATTCTTCACCTCTAGAGCGCCTCTCTTTCTTCTTCACCCCTATCACTGCCTGCACATATCCCCTGGCCACCACCTCCCATAGGTACAGTGCGAGCTAACCAAACCTGGTTTTTCATCAAAATACTGCTTCGTTCATTCCCTGAACTTATCTTGGAACCCCTTGTCCTTGAAGTACCGGGGAGCTATCCGTGGTGGGAGGGTATAGTATTGGGAAGGGCCCTGAAGTAGAATCTGGACTGGGGAGTGATCTGATATGCCCCTCATACTTGTGTTGTGCTCCATGGAAGTGTCCCACATGCATGCACTGTGTAAAAATATGATCTAGGCGAGACCCACTACCATGTGTAGCTGAAATATATGTAAACTGTCTACTTGTCGGGTTGTGCAGTCTCCATAGGTCTGTGAGGCCCATCACCTCTGCAAATGTTCGCAAGGGTTCCTGCCCACCACCCCGGGCAGATACCGTAGTCCTATCCAGGTCAGGGGATATTACAGCATTCATATCTCCTCCCAGTATAAGAACACAAGGAGGCATGTCTAGTAATGTCCTGCTTAGCTCGGGAAGGGTCGCAGTGTGTAGTTTTTGTGGTATGTATGTGGAGCATAGGTTTAAATTCCTGCCCTCCCATGTCGCAGCTAGCCCCACAAACCTACCCAATGGGTCCTGCCAAACACGATTCGGTAGGAGGGGTACAGAGTTTTTGGCCTAAATCGCTACTCCTCTGGAGCATGGCCATAATCCCATATGGGCCAGGAGGGTGTACTCAAATCTATTAGTGTTACATAATAGATGCCTCGCAGATGTGTCTCCTGCAAAAAGACTAAGTCAGGGGAGTGCCTGTGCAAATATTGTAGGACCATAGTCCGCTTAATTTTGTCCCCCAGGCCCTTTGACATTCCAGGTCAGGATTTTCAATACGGTTGAAGATTGTGACGCCATGCCTGTGTCAAGGTAGCTTGTACCCAGTCTCCCCTCCCCATCACCCTCCCTTCACCCCTGCCTCCCTGCTGCTGCCCAGCATGCTGTTAAACATCTTGAACAAATCTTAATGTAAACCCCCCTCCCTGCAACCCTCCACCGTAGGCTTAGAACTACCCACATCCCCAACTTGCAGAGCACCTGTCACCCAAATAGAATCATTATCCTATAAACCGGGGTCGACTAGCGCTGCCACCTATAGACAGACGGCAGCCCTCCTGCTCTCCTTACTTCATCTGCTTTGTTATGTGTCTTTCTTTGTATCAAGACTGGAGCCCCAACTCCTGCACAGACCCTCAAAAGAAGAGAGAACCTGCTTTCTGACTACAGCTTTCAGTGTCTCTGCTGCCATCAAGGCCCGGCACAGTCCCTGGGTCTTTACCTCCAGTCTCAGGTGTAGTTTCGCACCACCCCACCCTCAGCATGTTTACTTAGTCGGGCTTGTGGGGTCAGTCTCAGGAAGCCTTCCCCCGGGTCATCGGCACACGGTCCACAGGAGGAAGCATCTCTACAGTCCCTGCGTTGCCATTGCTCCCTTGTCGTGGTTGCCGGTTGGCCGCTCGTCCACCTTCAAGACAGTCCCATACCTCTTTGGACATTGTAAATTACCATGACTTGCCTTTGTCCAATACTCTCAATTTGGCTGGGAATAACATCATTTATTTGAGGTTCTCAGTCCACAATGCTCTCTTGACCTCGTCAAACGTGCGCTGTTGGACCATAAGGGTGAAGTCCGGGGGAAAAGAAATTATGCATTTTCGTAGGGCAGATCAGCCCTAGTTCGTGCAGCCTGTAGAATAGCATCGTGGCCTCTGAAGTTAAGGATTCGTGCAATGATGGTTCGAGGGGGGGCCCCCGAAGGTCGGTGCTCTGTGTGCCCCCTCAACTGCAAAGAAGTTCGACAGGCGTTTGGGTTGTAGACGCTTAACGGTGAGATCTTCCAGAAAGAGGTCAATACTGGGGCCCTCTGCCCCTTCTGGGACCCCCACCACCCTTATGTTTTTCCTACGAGCCATTCCCTCCTGATCTTCCAGCTTTGCAGTCATTATATTGTGATGGTGTGTGAGTTGTTGTATCCGTTCTTCCATTTTTCTGGTTGTGGATTGCAGTTCGCTGATATTCGTCTCTGCTACCATGACCTTTTCTGAGGTTTTGTTCATGTCCGCCCGTAGGAGATTTACCTCTATGGTGACCTTGTCCATTTTGGACTCTAGGGTCGTTCCCAACTCCTGAATGGCTGCCATGATGGTCCCCAAGGAGAGCTCCGCCATCTCTTGACTCCCTGATGCCGCAGCGCCCTCCGTCATTGTCACCCTGGACACAGAGTAATTATCTAATTTGTTGGTTTGGGGTGGAAGAGCCCCCTTGGGCCGCATTGTATCTCACCCGTGGAGGGGTTGCTCCCTACGCCAAGTCTATTCCTTTGTTGGGCCGGGCTCCAACCCCTTCTCAGGCCCTCCTTCAATTCACTTGGTGAGCCAACTGTCTTAATCCAATCAGAGGGGGTGTGTGGGGGAGGAGAGGACCCCCACCACTGGAACTCCAATTTTCTCCTTGCCTTACATCAGGCCCCGAGTGTGTGGCCGAGTCCAGAAGCGCTCTGAACCTCATCCTGCCAGGCCTTCAATAAAATTTGGTGGGCCAGTCCAGACCCTCCCTACTCGCTCACCTCTCTTTGGACCCAGGGAGCGATGGTGCTGCGCAATCCGTCCCGGGGTCCGCGGCCAGAGTCAAAGCTGTTGTTGGCTGTGCAGTCCCAGCACTGCTCGCCAGACCTCTTCTTTATGCTTGTAGGGGACCCCGTTCTCCCCGTCAGCTCGCTACATTAACCAGTTGCCGGACCTGCGCAGTCTTTCAGGGCTGGCTCCTTTAGTTCTGTGTCTCCGGCAGTCTCTCCTCTCCACTGGGGGATGGGGGAGGGGATCAGGTGCCGGCCCCCGAATCTGCCTTGTCCGGCCCCGCCTACACTGCTGGCCACCGTCACCTATGGCTGTGGAAAGGCATGGGGGCCAATTCTGGATCAGTGCATGGGGGTATGAGCGCCGTCAGATCACTGTGGGGCTCTGGCCGGCAGTAAAGTCTGCAGTCCTTCACTGCAGCACCTGGTCCAGGCTGTCCTCAGGCCTTGTAGGCCTCAGTTCCAGCGGGCGCCCGGGAGTGCGGTTCTCGGCCCAGCAACGGCCTCTGGGGCAAACTTCAGCTGGAACGGACATCCCAATGTATCCTGTCCCCAGGGTCGGGCGGATAATTGCAGGATTTAGGACAGATAGGAGGGCCGCCGCGGAGCTCACTATCTATGCGGCCATCTTGGCTGCTGCCTATGTCTTCGGTTTTAAGGGCATACTTCGACGCCTATGGCCTACATATAGCCTATTTAAGGGGTGACCTATATG
This sequence comes from Calotriton arnoldi, assembly GCA_963921515.1. Lineage (NCBI taxonomy): Eukaryota > Metazoa > Chordata > Amphibia > Caudata > Salamandridae > Calotriton > Calotriton arnoldi. The sequence continues at coordinate 784,897 of CAWUFW010008575.1, read as the reverse complement.
TAGCAGGAGAGGAGTTTTTTCACTTGGGGCCATGTTTAAAATGTCTTGTCTGGCTACTACCAAACCTGGACACAGAGGATGTGCAGTAGCAGGTCCAAGATATGTTGAAAGGATAAGTGGTCAGCATGTGTGCTTCTTAGTGACAGTTCCTCAGTACATATCTAAATGAGTGTGTCAGTTCCTATTTGACTGTGTCATTGTATATTTAAGGGAGTTTGTTGGTATATGAGTGGGTCTCTTATTGACTCTATGCCTCTATAAATGTGTAAAGAAGGAGATGCATGGAATTGTTACTGGGTGTGCTACAGATCAATGGGGTATTTAACGCCTCCATTAGGCCTACTTACATAAGAGCTGTGTGTGTGTCTGGGAGTGAATGTGGAGGTATCTATGTGCATGTCTGACTGGGTCTGTGAGTCTGTATCCTTTGAGACACAGCTATGTGAGTTGCAGTACAAGTGTGACACTGGATGTATAACTAGACTTATGGGTCTAAAAGTGCAGATGTGTCACTAAAACTAGAAAGTATAAGTCTTATGTTTTAAGGACATACCTCATGGCTTATGGCCTACATACAGCCTACCTAAGGAGTGACTTATACGTAGGAGAAGAGAACTTTTAAGACTTGAATACATGTTTAAAATGTTAAGTCTGTCTACTAATAAACCTGGGCACAGAGGTAAGTGCTCTGCATGGGTGACTTCTTATGTCAGTTCCTCAGTACATATCTGAATGAGTGTGTCAGTCCTTATTTGACTGTGTCTTTGCATATTTATAGGAGTATGTTGGTATATGAGTGGCTCTCTTACTGACTGTATGCATCACGAAATGTGTATGGAAGAAGTTGTATGGATTGGTTATTGGGTGTGTCATAGAGCATTGAGATATGTAACTTTGTGTGCAACTGCCTCGATTAGGCAAACTTACATAAGAGCTGTGTGTGTGTCTGGGTGTGAATGTGGAAGTACCTATGCGCATGTTTGACTGGGTGTGTGAGAGTCTGTATGCTTAGAGATATATCTATGTGAGTTGCAGTACAAGTGTGACAATGGATGTATAACTGGACATATGGGTCTATAAGTGCAGATGTGAGTCACTGAAACTAGAAAGTATATGTCTTATGTTTTAAGGGCATACCTCACTGCCTATGGTCTACATGCAGCCTAATTAAAGGGTGACATATATAGCAGGAGAGGACTGTTTTTCACTTGGATACATGTTTAAAATGTCTATTCTGCCTACTACTGATCCTGGACACAGAGGCTGCGCAGTAGCAGGTCTGGGATATGTTGAAAGGGTGAGTGGTCTGCATTATTGACTTCTTAGTATCAGTTCCTCAGTACATGTCTGAATGAGTGTGTCAGTTCTTATTTAAAAGTGGGGGGTCCACGTGGCTCCCTGCAGCCCCGGGGAGCACCACCTAGCCGGGGCACAAACAGAATAATTAACTGGGTGCTTTGCACACCCCTGGCCCTGGGGACCACCACCTCCCTGGGGCTAAATACTTCAAAGAGGGGTGCCACGCAGCCCTCTCATCGAGCTGTAGATAGCCCTGGGGACCGCCACCCCCCAGGGCTGGCTCCAGCAATGTCTCAGGGTGCCCAACCCCGGGACATTACAGTTTGCTATGGCTTGGCGGGTGCTCCCGTCAGCAGGTGAGAGCAGAAAAAATGCTCTCTCTTGCTGAAAGTGGAGCAGATTTGCTTTTGGACAGAGGGAGCTGCATGTTAAGCAGCTCCCTCTGTCCAAAACAATGACGGCTCCCGTAGGATGCGGGAATCCGGCAGGGACCGCGGGGCCTTCAGGCTCCACCGGCGGTCTTCAACGAAAATGACTGGGTGCGTTGGGTGGGACCAGGGCACCTAGTATAGAGGCCAGGCGCGGCACCTCTCCTTTCATTTAAAAAAAAAAAAAAAAAAAAAAAAAAAAAAGGGGCAGGCCCCAGGGGATAGGGTCCTTGGGGCCAACATCTGCTTGGGAGGGGGGCCACATGGCCCCCCTCCCATTATTTAAAAATATAATATGAAATAAAAAGGCTGTGCCCCTGGGGATGGGGTCCCTGGGGCCGCAATCGGCCCAGGTGGGGGGGCACTCAGCCCCTCACGTTTTTTTTTTTAAAAAGAAGAAAATAGGGGCAGGCCCAGGGGGATGGAGTCCCAGAGACGGCAATCGGCCTGGTGGGAGGCCGCATGGCCCCCTCCCATTATTTAAAAAAAAAGTCCAGGCCCTGGGGGATGGATCCCCCGGGCCGAAATCGGCCTGGGGAGGGGGCCCGCATTGCACGCCTCCCTTTTAAAAAAAAAAAAAAAAAAAGATAAAAATGGGGCAGGCCTCGAGGGATGGGGATGCCGGAGACAAAATCGGCCCGGGAGGCAGAGTAAGCAGCCCCCTTCCTTCATTTTAAAAAAGAAAGGGGCAGGCCACAGGGGATGGGGTCCCCTGGGGCAAAATCTGCCTGGGAGGGAGGGCCGCTCATCCCCCTCCCATTATTTAAAAAAAAGAAAAATTAAAAGGCCGGGTCCCAGGAGGCGGAGTCCCCAGGCTCTTCCCCCTCCTATTATTATTTTTCTTAAAAGGCCAGGGAGGGGGGCACTCAGCCCCACTCTCTTTGGGTTTTTTAAAAGAAGGAAAAAAGGGACAGGCGTCCGGGATGGGGTCCCCGGGACCAAAATCAGCCCGGGAGGTCGTGCAGTATGGCCCTCCTCCCTTTTTTTAAAAGAAATGATGGGAGTCCCGGGTGCCAAAATCTGTCTCCCCCTCCCATTATTTAAACAATAAACAAATACATTTTAAAAACTGGCTCCAGGGAATGGGGTCCCGGGGCCGAAATCGGCCCGGGAAGGGTGCTGCTCGACCCCATAAAATATTTTTAAAAAAAAGAAAAGGCTGAGCCTGGGGATGGGGTCCCTGGGGGTGAAATCATTGAAAAAAGGCCCCCTCACCCATTGAAAAAAGACCTGGCCCTGGGTGATGGGGTCCCCCTCCCTTAAAAAAAGAAAGAAAAAAACCCCAACAAGTCACCGGAGGCCACTCTCTCTTCCCCACCAATCTGTAAACGCGCTTCCTGGTGCACTGCTGGTTGGGAGATGAAGTACCCTTGGCTCTTGAGGGTCCTTGGGGCCAATTACCCCCCTGTTATCGCCAATAAGTCCCACACAGCGGGATTGCTAAGAGGTCTTCGGAGGCCCACTCTCATTCTCCACCACTCTGCAAATGAAGCTCCTGGTGCAATACTGGTTGGGGGATGAAGTTCACTTTACTCCTAAGGCACCTTAGAGGCCAAGAAGCCCTCCTGGTACTTTCTGTAAGTCCTACACAGCAAGATTCCTGAGAGCTGGCCAGAGGCCCGCCCCCTTTCTCCACCACTCTGCAATAACCATTCCTACTTATAAAACCATAGAAATTCACTGAAAAAACCAAAGGTTACAGGGATGTTATAGTTAGGAATTAGCATTTGAAAAACCTTAGAAATTCACTGAAAAACCAAAGGTTACAGGGATGTTATAGTTAGGAATTAGCATTTGAAAAACCTTAGAAATTCACTGAAAAAACAAAGGTTTCAGGGATGTTATAGTTAGGCTCAGGTTTCACTTGTGCTAAACCAGTGAAATTCAGCAGTTATAGTTAGCTCAGCTAACTATAATTCATGCCCCCGCAATACACTGCTTATGACCTCACATATTGCAGCACTCATGACATGGGTATTGACATCATTGATCACATCTCAAATGACATCACTGATGACATCAGCCACAGAACCACTCACACACCCATAGAACCTCTCATACACCCACTGACACACCCACACAACAACGCTCACCCCGCCAGAACTCCAACAGATAACGCACCACGAAATCCACCTGGTTCACCACAGGCCTCCGGGAATCCAATCGCATGTGCTGATGACTCGAGAAAGCATGGAGGAACAGCAAAACCTCAGAAGCTCACACCACCTACAAGACCGCCATGACAGAACACCACCAACTCATCAGGTCCACGAAGAGGAACTTCATCCAGGACAGAATCCTTTCCAACTCCCACAACTCTAAGGAACTGTTCAGCATCATACAAGAATTCACCAAACCCCTCCAGTGAAACCTCTGAAGTCCCTCCCTCCCAGGACCTCTGCAACAAACTCGGCTCCTAGTTCCATCACAAGATCAGGACTGTCTACGACAACTTCGACGAACAGAACCAAGACACAGACACTACACCTACCACTGGCAATGCCACCCAGCCTACGATCACCGCTTGGACCCCTGTCACCACAGAAGACACCACAAAGAACATGAGGAGCATACACTCAGGAGCCCCCACCGACCCCTGCCCGCTGCACATCTTCCACAGTGCTACCTCCGCCATAGCACCCGAACTATGGCGTACTATCAACTGCACCCTCGAAACAGGCATGCTCCCCGATGACTGGAAATGTGCAGAAGTCAAACCCCTCCTCAAGAAGCCCTCCGCAGACTCGACAAACCTCAAGAACTACAAACCCATCTCTGTCCTCCCCTTCACAGCCAAAGTCACTGAGTAGTTCGTCAACAACCAGCTCACGAACTTCATAGAATCCAACTCGATCCTCGACACTTCCCAATCTAGATTCTGCAGCAACCACAGCACCGAGACCGCCCTCCTACCCGCCACGGACGACATCCGCACTCTCCTCGACCAAGGACACACATCAGCCCTCATTCTACTAGAACTCTCAGCAGCCTTCGACATCGTCTCCCACAGCACACTACCCACCAGACTCCATGACTCCTGCATACAGGGAACTGCCCTAAATTGGATCCACTCCTTCCTCACCGGCTGAACTCAAGGAATCAGACTCCCGCCTTCTTCACCGAACCCACAGAGATCAGCTGCGGAGTACCCCAAGGATCCTCACTCAGCCCAAAGCTCTTCAACATCTACATGGCCCCCTTGCTACCATCATCAGAAAACACAGACTCAGCATAGTATCCTACGCCGATGATACCCAGCTCATCCTCTCCCTCACCAACGAACCCAACATCGCCAAACACAGTTTCCAGGAAGGAATGAAGGACGTCGCATCCTGGATGAGAAGCAGCTGCCTGAAACTCAACTCAGAGAAAATGAATGTCCACATCCTCGGATCCACCCCCTCCGTGTGGGACAACACCTGGTAGCCCACCACCCTCGGCAACCCTCCCACACCCACGGACCACGCCCGCAACCTCAGCATCATACCTCTGCATTCTACGCAAGACCTTCAAATGCATCTACACCGAATCCAGAAAGACCGTTACCCACGCACTCATAACCAGCAGACTGGACTACGGGAATGCCCTCTATGCTGGAATCAACAAATCTCTACTCCTCAAACTCCAGACCATTCAGAACGCCGCAGCCAGACTCGTCCTCTGCATCCCACGACAAGACCACATCACTCAGCACCTATGAGACCTCCACTGGCTCCCCGTCGAAAAGAGAGTGACTTTCAAGCTGCTCACTCACGCCTACAAATCCCTCCACAACACCGGATCCCAATACCTCAACGAAAGAATCTCCTTCTCCGCACCCAAGAGAAACCTCCGCTCTGCTGACCTCGCCCTGGCCGAAATCCCTTGCATCCGCAGAGCCAGAATGGGAGGAAGAGCCTTCTCCTACATCACGGCCAAGACCTGGTACAAACTCCCCCTCAGCATCAGATGATCCCCCACACTGCAAGCATTTAGGAAGAGCCCCAAGACCTGGCTCTTTGGATGAGACGAAGCTGCTCAAAACCCCCCTGCTCCCAGTGCCTTGAGACTCTCACGGTGTGAGTAGTGCACTTCACAAATCCCTGATTGATTGATTAACTCACATACCCATTCACAGACCCATACCAGTAGTCATATACCCACTCACTCCTCCATAGAGACAGTCACACACCGACTCACTCACTTATACAGCTACTCACACAACCATTCACTCACCTATACAGCCACTCATACTACCAGTCACTCATCCGTACAGCCACTCACATAGCCTCACACACACCCATATAGCTACTGACACACCCACTTATTTACCTATATAGTTACTCACACACCCACTCACTAACCCATACAGACTCAACAAAGCCACCCATATAAACACTCACACACTCACTCACACACCCACGCAACCACTTAAATACCCATTCACACATCCATACAAGCACTCAAACATCCACTCACTCACCCACACAGCCACTTACACACTGAGTCACTCACTCATACAGCCATTCAGACACCCACTCACTCACCCATACAGTCACTACACACCCACTTACCCACCCATAGAGCCACTCACACCGCCACACCCCCATTCACTCATCAATACCGCCACTCGCACAGCATGTTCTTCACCCACAAAGCTACTCACACACCCACTTATACAGCCATACTGCCACTTCCACACCCATACACATGATGTCACTGACCGTGTCATGAGTGATGTAATATGTGAGGTCATAAGCAGTGCATTGTGGGGGAGTGAGTTATAGTTAGCTCAGCTAATTATAAATGCTGCATTTCACTGGTTTTGTACAAGTGAAACCTGAGCCTAACTATAATGTCCCTGCAACCTTTGTTTTTTTTTCAGTGAATTCCTAAGGTTTTTTTTATTCCATTTCCTAACTATAATGTCCCTGTAACCTTTGTTTTTTTACTGCGTATATATATATATATATATATATATATATATATATATATATATGAATTTATATGTACCTGCTAAACACTTTTTCGTTGTAAAAGGCATGAGTGGTAAAGGCATATGCGTGGTAAAGACTTGCATTGTAAAGGCATGCGCTGTAAAGATGCGGTCATGGTAATGATAGCATTGTTAAGGCATGCGTTGTAATGGCATGCATGGTTCTGTCATACACCCACTTCTAAGTCATAATCTGCGATGGATATATTATCAACATAGAAACTACACTTAAATCAAATTGTAATGTATCAATTATTCTTCTGAAAACAAGCTAGGGGTATTTACATACCACTGAGGAAGTTTTGCTAACCTCAAATGAATTCCTTCCAAGTTAACACCTTAACCGCGGCGGCAATTCCGCTGCGGTGCGGGCGTTCTATTAAGTGGGCGGGGCCGCGTCAGCCAACGGACGTGCGCAGCACAACAGAGGTAGAGCTCGCGACGGCCGTTGGCCGACGGGCGCAACGAAGGGGTTAAAGGATGTTGAATTATCCGATTCTGAAGACAAAATCCATTTGGTATCTATAATGTGGTTTTAAATTTTTTGGGGTGTTAATTACATCATTAGTCCTGTACTTTGTGCATTTTGTATGGTATATGTGTTGTAGTGTAAATTCAAATTGTGATACTCTAACACTCTTCTCAAAGATGTATCTGGCTAAGAAATCTGTTAAACAGAGGTGTTCATTGTTGATGTGCATGTCACCTATAGTTCGTTTCAGATCTTTCTGGGCTTCTGATTTTATTGGATATTGCTTTTGAGCCTATGCTTTATCTATCAAATTAATTTCACACTGATTGATTCTTGTATATTGTGGGAGCTAATTGTATTGCCCATTTAGTAGCATATTGGTCCTTAAGTGACTGGGGCTCTAAGGAGAAAATGATCCCATTATAACTTCCTCCCTTAATTGAGCCTCAGTAATAACTTGTAGGGGTCAATAATTCTCTGCTAGGAATATATAATAAAAAGCAACTTAGTGAGCACAAAATATAATTGAAAGTGTACTTTCAATATCTTCTTTAATTTTTATTCAAACTTTGTTTATTAAATCTGGTTAATTGAAACACCCATCTTGCTGCTCTAGCTGTACATTAACCTTCTTCATGATCAATCCGGAGGGGTGTGCAGGTTCTGATTGGCTCTACCTATTTTCTCCACACTGTCTAGTGCGGCCTCCATGCATGGTCCACTCCTTAATAGAGCTCTGTGTCTGAGAAGCTTTTCTTCTGAAACTGGATATTGTGACCCTTTATCAGAGCCTGGGAAAGGGCGGGTACCTTCTGGACTCTACTTTATTATCGCTTGTGAAGAACAAGAATAGTGCTATTCAGAGGATTGTTATCTCTCTGGAGCTCCTATTTGTATTCTATCTCTCAGGTTGTAGCCTTACTGCTCTTCATCTTCGTGATACAATTTTGGCTTCTTTGTAAATCCACGTTGTAACTTTGTATTTTTCCCCCAGGAGCGTTCCAACTCTGTCTTTCACCCTTTGACTGCACTCTATGTCCTTGCTTTTAACTAAGGTCTCTGCAATGTCCCTGTGAGAAGCCATGTCAGTATATGGTGCTCACTTACGTAAGTGTAGCACTTTGCACTAACCCGGGCGACCCTTATGGTGATTTTAGGGTTTTAGATAACCATAGAAAGCTCTCCAAGTGGTAGCTGGGGAGAACAGCCTTCAGGCTTAATCTAGGAGGAGTGCAAAGCAGCTCGGTTTACCAGTATCTAATCTTTTATTATAGGTTAAATGAAAAAGAACCACACAGTGTACTTATAAAAAAAAAGATATTTATTACAATCACTCACTAACACATTACAATATCTCCTACCCGGAAATATAATCACAATGCACACAATACTTTGGATATAGAATAGCAAGTAGTACCAATACACAGTGGTCCCCAGGGGGAGACAAGACCATATATCAAAATAGTGGGATGCAAACCACTACCTAAGTCGAGACAGAGCCCAGGAGACAACAGAAGAGTCGGGGACCTAAGGAACTACCCCAGGTGAGAGTCTAGGAACCCCATGATGACCGTGTGCAAAGAGGATACATGACCGCGTACTCAATACTACTCAATGGGTATGTCCCGGTTGCAGTCTTTCCACCGAAGGATGAAAAGAGTCGGTTGGAACCCACATGTGAGTTCGAGTCGAAGAGTACCTGAAAGCAGAGGGGACAGAGTCTAGGCCACTCAGGGGTGACCAGGAGGCACGGACGACAAAGGCCCCTCAAGTTCATGGATGCAGGTAATAAGTTGATGAGGAGCTTCCAGCACTGTTGCACCGAGCCAGTAGTTCTGCCCGAGCTACCGGGACATTGAAGATGACAGAGTCCGTCTGTTCCAACCAACCGCATCGGCGCTGATCAGTTATAGCTTGGACAGACTCGTTGATAGAACCTTTCAATGTGTCCGACTCTGTTGGCATGAGTTTGTCGGGACAACCGATGCGGTTGCCGTGCGGTGAAGCGATGAAACGACACGGTGCACAGGGGTTCGGTTGCAGAGACCCCGACGAGGAACACTGGCCTCAAATTGATGAGGGGACAGCTCAGGCCTCGAGGGAGAACAGGACCACCACCTGTGTTGCTGAGCCTTGTGGAGTCTGTGGAAGCCCAGGATCGGCAAACCAGGCAGTTGTGTTGTGGTGCCTGCGGATGCAGAGGGGTGAGTCCTTCACTTCACTCCTTCTGCTGTCTTTGATGTCCACAGGCCTTGGGAGGACCTGTACGGAGCACGTGTACAGACGTTGCAGCGAGCTTGCTGGATGAGGAGGTCAGGAGCAGCAGGGATCTTCCCAAGTGCAATCTCGGTGCCCAGAGCGATGTTCAGCAGAGTGCAGAGTACCCAGACGGTCGAAGTAGAAGTGGAGTTGAATCTGAATCGAATCCCACGATGAATCTAGGGACCCACCCAAAGGTAAGCACTTAAGTACCCTAAGGTGAGGGTTGGGACGATTCAGGGGTCCACCCATAGGAGGGGTCAGACAGTGGGGAGGATACTCCCATGTCCTTTGTCCAGTTTTGCACCAGAGTAGGGAGGCAACGGCTCCCTGATCTGGTTTGAACTGGAGTATGCAAGGAGGGCACCAAATGTGCCCTTCCAGCAGACTATGTGGCACTGGTAAGCACCTGCATCTGGGCCTAATACACTAAGTCCTGTCTGGGAGGTGGTCACACCTCCCTGTGACAGGAAACCTATTGTCTTACCTTCCCCTGCTCTGGCTTAGCCCAGCAGCAGAGGGGCAAAATTATGTCTGGGGTCAGCAGCAGCCCTAGGTTGCGGTCAGGCTCTGTAAGATCGGTCCCGGGAGCATGGAGGGCTCCCCGGAGGGGCCCTACCATGGATGGAATCATACCTCCAACACCGGTTATGGTGTTGGAGTATGATTCCAACATGTTTGATACCAAACATGCCCAGGTTCATTCTAGCCAGTTTAGAGATGGTCATCTCGTAATGACGCATGGCCCCTCTATATCGTAACGGCTGATTCACTCACAAAGCCTGGAGAATGGACTCTGGGGTTTGTAGGGGTGGTCTGCTCATGCAGTGCCACCCTCACACTCGGAACCCAGCACCCTGCCTTCGGGACTGAAGTCCTGCTAGAGGGGTGACTTATAGGTTTCAAGTGCAGTGGTATTAGATATAAGGAGACTTATTTCCTTCATGAGATGTGCGTGCACCAACTCACACAGGCTGCAGTGGCAGGCCTCTAGTCATAGTTTGGACGGTCCCCTATGGGTGGCATAGCACATGCTGCAGCCCATGGGGGGCCCCTGGTGTACCTAGGCCCTAGGTACCTTAGTAGCATATACTAGGGACTTACTAGGGTACACCAGCAGCCAATTAGGAATGTACTAAGGTACTCACCATAGCCAATTTAGGGAGGAGGCACAGTGACTGGGGTCCTGATTAGCAGGATCCCAGTCAGAGTAGTCAGAAAACAGTATGACACCAGAAAAAAGTGGGGGTAACCATGAAAGCAGATCCTACTTTCCTACAGTCACCCCTTAGATATATCTCCCCATGGAGACAATGACTTCAGTTAGTTTTTTTGGTGACTTCATCTGTTTATTATCTTGTGGAGTTGTAGCATGTCTTTGGCAAATAGCCAATAGTGCTGCATCGGTTTTAATATTACCAAGAACTGCCTGAGCTACTGTGTCTTTATTTGCAATAGGTTGCATCCCTAAATCCACAACATTTGATGCTACATGCTCCTTATGAATTTGCTTTAATACTTCTGGCAACACTGCAAATGAAGGCATACAATGCATAGTCATATAGAGGGTAGCAAATATATTTTCCCATGACTGATATTGTTGTACATATGGTGCCTTACTCTTTGGTAAGCACATATTTAATATTTTATCCTGTTTAGTAGAATGAGGAAAAACGTCTATAATTACATATTACATTAATTCCATGAAAGTACAGACAAAAGTGTTCTTAGACTGGATATCCGCAAAATTACAAAAGCAAAATATCAACAAACAAAAAAAAGGACAGTGTATTCAACATAGCTTCGTATGGTAAAATACAAGTATACAAATCCATAGTACAGTTATGTGTAGCATATCTTCACAATTACAGATAGCAAATGATTGCATTTTTATATGGTGTAAGCTTCAGATTTTGATGTTGGTAGCCAATATGTGTTTCGTGGGAAGCCCAGCTTCTTCAGGGCTGCAATGTAATCAATATCATTCAGTTATAACACATAGATATCAATGGACCATATCAGATGTTACATGTCTGATCTTCTGAATCCATGAGGACCTATACAAACAAAACATTGTAATTAATTATAATTTTTTTTAAATGACAAGAAAAATCCACACTTCTCTAAAAACATACATACAATACTTAGGCATCCTGTCTCGTAACAATATAGGCAGACAGTATCTTAGAACCCAGCAAACGGATCACACCACGTTCCCTTTCACACAGTCTACGTAGTGTACATTTCTCCATTTCACATCACAGAGCAGATCAAAAATAATTACGTATCTAAGACTTGAAATTTGTGTCAGCCTAACAAAACATATTAATTTTAAAAAACAACTTCAAAGAGGATGCCCACTTCCCCAAAGCATAAATACACTGAACACTGTGTACACATCCTGTCTGATAATGAATGAAATAAAAAGTTACTTGAAACACAACAAACGGATTACATCAAATAATACCATGGTAAAGGCTGACATAAGAGAGTGCAACATAATAATATATTGAACAGACAGTCATTATAAGGTGTGAAATCCAATTTACAAAGCAGATTACTCATGCTCTGTGAACTGGATTTCAGACCTTATGATTTGTACATAGTGAGGACACCGGGGACTAAATGAGAATGTTGGATATCATGACAGTCTGTTTCTATTTTTCATAACCCTACTATAATTAGTAGGTTTCCTTGCTAACAAAAGCAGTGATTCATTATGTTTATTTGGGCATCACCCTATTGAAGCATTGAAGCATTTCTAGTCTGAATTAATAACCGTAGCTTGGCCTTTTTTCTCTATTATCTGTATAAATTTATAATCTCAGTGAGCACCTCCCTCTACTCTGGTATTGAGAGGTGATCTCACTCTGGGTGTGGTTTATAACTAACACTGGCCAAGTTTATCCTGGTAATGTAACCGGTCCTGAATGTTTTTTTAAATTTTTTTTTTATTTCGACCAATAACATGATCATAGACAGTACAAATAAAAAAATCACAAAACATATAAAATGCTGTCAATGAAATTCATACACAATAGTAATCTGTTGTCGTTATTTCATCAATCAGTGTTAACATCCACATCCATGAGAAAAATAAAAAAAATTAGACATAGCTAGCAGGTTTAAGAAATATTGTATAAAAATATAAACTGAATTAAAATGTAATTTACATAAAAAAGAGCATACCATTGTTTCGACAACTATTTGGACTAGAAACCCATTCTGGCTACCCACTGTATTTATGCCCAAACAGCTACAGTGGGTCTTTTTTAACCACTTTGGATCTCAGCCACCAGGAATAGAGGAGGTACCTAGATAAGGTGAAGTCAAGCCACCTTGTAGAATCAGAGCTAAAAACATGTAGAGCATCTGCGGGACGAGTAAATGACAGCAGCCTGCAAGCAGGGATAATCCATAATTTCCTCAAATTGGCATAAGCAGGGTAAAAAAAACCCATAATGCTCTATGGTTTCTATGGAGGAATTACAAGACGGGCACATAGAAGTAACAGTGGCATTCACCCACCTACTTTTCATGGCGTTCAGAGGTAGGGTGCCGAATCTAAATTGTATATAATGTGCTCGTGCTTGTGGTGGTTCAATATCATCCATGTAAAATTCTAAATTAAAACAAGTTTTAACATTTAAAAAACATGATGTTGAAGTGCCAAGTACCCTGGACTCATTGCCAAAAGAATCAACGAAGTTCCAATAGGTTACTTTGAACTGTGGTAACATTCTTTGTGATGGAATGTGGATCATCCCATAGATTTCCTACCCCCAGTCTAAAGAGCCATGCTTTGATTTTCCCAAACCATGGGAGGCAGCCCGATTTTCTTTGGAGGATTAATAGTCCCTCCACTGCATCCTTGATGGAGACTTGGGTGTTACTGGTCCAAAGTCTAAACCAGAACGTGAGCGTCTTGAAAACAGCAATGTGATTAATAGACTTTAGACCAAGATCAAGGCGTAGGGGTAACATAGGTGTGTTCTTCGGAAGAAGTAAAAGAGCTCTTAAAACTTATATTCAGCGACTTCCAGCTGGCTAATATTCTCCAACCCCCATAATTCGGCCCCGTAGAGAGCCGCGCCCAACCCTTTTGCTCTATGTATTTCTAAAGTAGACGAGATTGGACGAAAGGATGAGCGTTTAACTCTCTTTACAATGGCACAATCCACATGCTGAAGGGTCAGCACGCTTTTCTGGATTTGGGGGGACAATGCCAGATTTTCGCGGATTGTTACGCCCAGGTAGTCAAATGCCTTGACCTATTCTAATAATTGAGTGTCAAGCCTCACCTTTCCTTTAGTGGATTTGTAGGGGTTAAAGACCATAAACTTTGTTTTTAGACTGTTAATTTCAAGGCCACGAGCTTTACAGGCAATTGCAAACTTGGTTAACACATTTTGGATGCCCATTGGGGTTTTCGATATAAGCAGCGTATCGTCTGCAAGTAACAGGGCTGGAATTTGCCTGCCTCCTTGTTTGGGCGGATCACCTCCACAGTCATACAGCTCACTTATAAGCCCGTTCATAAACAAAGTGAACATTGTTGGGGCCAGCACACATCCCTGGCGGACTCCTTTCTTGATGGGTATACTGGTGGTTAGGCTACCATCAGGGTTCCATCTGACCTTGGCATAGTTGTTCTGGAGCAAGACCACTGACTCATTGTCAGTGAAATTGCTCTCCCACCCTCGCAGCTCCACCATTAAGTGAGGCCTGCCCCTGCCCCTGCACTCTCGAGTGTTGGTGATCGAGGCCCTCCTCCACCCGCAGGTTTCCCTGCGCCTCATCCCTGGTGGTCCAGTGGACCTCTGTCTCCTTCCTCTAACTCTGCTCTTTCACTCATTTTTCTACCCTTTTTTTATCTTTCACCTTTCTGCACTTTTCTGCATCTCTGCTCTTTTGTGCCTTATTTCTGCTCATTTTCCCTTCCTCTCGCTCTGCCCTTTCACTTGTTTTCACTCGTTTTTCTACCCTCTTTTATCTTTCACCTTTCTGCACTTTTCTGCATCTCTGCTCTTTTGTGCCTTATTTCTGCTCATTTTCCTTCCTCTCGCTCTGCCCTTTCACTAGTTTTCACTCGTTTTTCTACCCTCTTTTATCTTTCACCTTTCTGCATCTCTGCTCTTTTGTGCCTTATTTCTGCCTATTTTCCCTTTTTCTTTATCCCTTATTTCCTCCCTTTACCTTTCCCCGCCGCTGCTGCCCCCGCGGCCCCTCCCCCCAGCGCGACCGGCCCAATCCAGCTCCCTCCCCGCTCCCGCCTCCCAGCTGTCCAGCCCTCCCCGACCCCTACTTAATGGCGGCCACTGCGGGGACAGGCGAGCAAGACCACTGACTCATTGTCAGTGAAATTGCTCTCCCACCCTCGCAGCTCCACCATTAAGTGAGGCCTGCCCCTGCCCCTGCACTCTCGAGTGTTGGTGATCGAGGCCCTCCTCCACCCGCAGGTTTCCCTGCGCCTCATCCCTGGTGGTCCAGTGGACCTCTGTCTCCTTCCTCTAACTCTGCTCTTTCACTCGTTTTTCTACCCTTTTTTATCTTTCACCTTTCTGCACTTTTCTGCATCTCTGCTCTTTTGTGCCTTATTTCTGCTCATTTTCCCTTCCTCTCGCTCTGCCCTTTCACTTGTTTTCACTCGTTTTTCTACCCTCTTTTATATTTCACCTTTCTGCACTTTTCTGCATCTCTGCTCTTTTGTGCCTTATTTCTGCTCATTTTCCCTTCCTCTCGCTCTGCCCTTTCACTAGTTTTCACTCGTTTTTCTACCCTCTTATCTTTCACCTTTCTGCATCTCTGCTCTTTTGTGCCTTATTTCTGCCTATTTTCCCTTTTTTCTTTATCCCTTATTTCCTCCCTTTACCTTTCCCCGCCGCTGCTGCCCCCGCGGCCCCTCCCCCCAGCGCGACCGGCCCAATCCAGCTCCCCTCCCCGCTCCCGCCTCCCAGCTGTCCAGCCCTCCCCGACCCCTACTTAATGGCGGCCACTGCGGGGACAGGCGAGCAAGACCACTGACTCATTGTCAGTGAAATTGCTCTCCCACCCTCGCAGCTCCACCATTAAGTGAGGCCTGCCCCTGCCCCTGCACTCTCGAGTGTTGGTGATCGAGGCCCTCCTCCACCCGCAGGTTTCCCTGCGCCTCATCCCTGGTGGTCCAGTGGACCTCTGTCTCCTTCCTCTAACTCTGCTCTTTCACTCGTTTTTCTACCCTTTTTTATCTTTCACCTTTCTGCACTTTTCTGCATCTCTGCTCTTTTGTGCCTTATTTCTGCTCATTTTCCCTTCCTCTCGCTCTGCCCTTTCACTTGTTTTCACTCGTTTTTCTACCCTCTTTTATATTTCACCTTTCTGCACTTTTCTGCATCTCTGCTCTTTTGTGCCTTATTTCTGCTCATTTTCCCTTCCTCTCGCTCTGCCCTTTCACTAGTTTTCACTCGTTTTTCTACCCTCTTATCTTTCACCTTTCTGCATCTCTGCTCTTTTGTGCCTTATTTCTGCCTATTTTCCCTTTTTTCTTTATCCCTTATTTCCTCCCTTTACCTTTCCCCGCCGCTGCTGCCCCCGCGGCCCCTCCCCCAGCGCGACCGGCCCAATCCAGCTCCCCTCCCCGCTCCCGCCTCCCAGCTGTCCAGCCCTCCCCGACCCCTACTTAATGGCGGCCACTGCGCGGCCGCACAGTGGCCGCGGGCCACGGGCGGGCCGCTGGCGCACCGAAGGCGCGTCAAAGGCAAGCCCGTCTGTGCCCGTCCGCGACCAGCGCCAGGAACCCTGGACCTCCGCCCCGCCAACGCTATGACCCAGCAGCACTCCACGCACTCAACCCAGGCCGCAACAACAACTGCAAGCTAGCATCACCAGCCGACTCCCACGGACCCTTCAGCTGTCACCGCTGCCGGCACACCTGCAGCACCGCCAAAAACACAGATCCAGCACAACCCGCCCACAAGAACACAACCGAACCGAAGACCCTGCAATGCATCCTCCTCAACGTCCGATCCCTCCACAAACACGCCACAGAAATCTGGGACCTCCTCGACAGCACCACCCCGGACGTAGCGTTCTTCACCGAAACCTGGACCAACACCACCTTGGGACCGGACATCGCCATCGCCATCCCCCAAGGATACAAGATCTCCAGGAAGGACCGCCCCACCCGCCCAGGAGGAGGAATCGCCATCGTCCACAAATCCAGCCTCCGCCTGAGCACACTCCCTGACGAGCCCACAGAACTGATGGAACACCTTCACTTCAAGATACTGGCCAGCCCCACCGCCACCCTCCGAGGAACCCTCATCTACAGACCCCCTGGACCCCGCGGACCCTTCGCCAACTCCATCACGGACATTATCTCCCCACAGGCCATCGCATCCACCAACTACACCCTGCTGGTAGACCTCAACTTCCACCTCGACAACCAACTGGACCCCAACACCACATCCCTCCTGGACAACCTCCACAATATTGGACTGCGCCAGATCGTGACCGAGCCCACGCACTCAGCAGGACACACCCTCGACCCCCTCTTCACTACAGGAAACTCCATCACCTTCAGCCACACCACCGAACTCCCATGGACCGACCATCGTTGCGTCCACTTCACCTTCAGAACACCCACCATCCACAGACACCAGCACCTGCTTCCACGAAGAAACTGGACCAAAATCACCGACAACCAGCTCACCTCCTCACTCAACAACTCCACCCCAACCATCGTGGAAAACGACGACCCCAACACCTCAGCCCGAACCCTGCATAGATGGATCTCGGACAGCACCAACACCATAGCCCCACTCAAGAAAAACAACAATACCCGCACCAAGAAAGCCAGATGGTTTACCACCGAACTTCGAGAGTCAAGAAGCACATGCAGCCGCCTCGAAAAGGCCTGGAGGAACACCAAATCCACAGAAGCCCACGACAACTTCAGAGCCGCCACCAACGCCCACCATCAACTCATCAGAGAAACGAGGAAAAAGCGATTGAAGACAGAATCTCCACCCACGCGCACAACAGCAAGGAACTCTTCAGCATCATCAAGGAGTTCGCCCAACCCACTAGCGAGTCTACCGACATCCCTCCCTCACAAGACCTCTGCGACAAACTCAGCACCTTTTTCCACCACAAAATCAAGAGCATCTACGACAACTTCGACGAAGACAACCAACACACTGAACCCTCACCAACCACCCCCGACACCCGGAAACCAGCGATTGACGACTGGACAGCCCTCACCACGGAAGACACACTGAAGACAATGAAGTCAATCCACTCAGGGGCCCCCACGGACCCCTGCCCCCACCACATCTTCAACAGAGCCGCCGACACCATCGCACCCATGCTCCGCCACACCATCAACCGCTCCCTGGTGACCGCCTCGTTCCCCGACGACTGGAAACACGCCGAGGTCAACCCCCTCCTAAAGAAACCCTCAGCGGACCCCACCGACCTCAAAAACTACAGACCCATCTCCCTGCTCCCGTTCCCAGCGAAAGTCATCGAGAAAGCCATCAACAGCCAACTCACCACATTCATTGAAGAACACAACATCCTCGACTCCTCCCAATCCGGCTTCAGAAAAAACCACAGTACGGAAACCGCCCTCCTCGCCGCAACAGACGACATCCGCACCCTACTGGACAAAGGAGAAACAGTAGCCCTCATCCTCCTCGACCTATCAGCGGCGTTCGACACAGTCTCCCACCGCACCCTAATACGCAGACTCTACGACGCAGTAATCCAGGACAAGGCCCTCGACTGGATCTGCTCCTTCCTCTCCGGCAGGACGCAGCGGGTCAGACTCCCCCCTTTCCTCTCGGACCCCACACCTACCACCTACGGAGTCCCCCAGGGCTCCTCCCTCAGCCCGACGCTCTTCAACGTCTACATGGCTCCACTCGCCCCCATCGTCAGAACCTACGGACTCAACATCGTGTCATACGCAGACGACACCCAGCTCATCCTCTCCCTATCCAACGAGCCCAACACCGCCAGACGCAACTTTCGAGAAGGCATGGAAGCCGTCGCCAAATGGATGAAAAACAGCTGCCTACAACTAAACACCAACAAAACAGAAGAACTCATCATGGGCCCAAACCCCGATGCCTGGAGCGACACCTGGTGGCCCCCCGCCCTCGGAAACCTGCTAACCCCCACGGACCACGCACGCAACCTGGGAATCATCCTGGACTCCGAGCTCAAAATGGACCGCCAGATCAACTCTGTCTCGGCTTCCTGCTTCCACACCCTCCGCCTCCTTTGTAAGACCTTCAAATGGATCCCCCTCGAACACCGAAAGACCGTCACTCACGCCCTGGTCACCAGCAGACTCGACTACGGCAACGCACTCTACGCCGGAATAAACAAAAACCTCACCCGCAAGCTACAGAACATCCAGAACGCCGCCGCAAGACTGGTCCTCAACCTGCCAAAACACTGCCACATCTCCCAGCACCTGCGCACACTCCACTGGCTCCCTGTCGAGGCGAGAATCACCTTCAAGATGCTCACCCATGCACACAAGGCCCTCCACGGCACCGGACCAGCATACCTGAACAGCCGACTCAAATTCCACGCACACCAAAGGACCCTACGATCAGCCCAGCTCTCCTACGCCATGGTCCCCCGCACCAGAAAGACCAGATCGGGAGGTTGCTCCTTCTCCTTCCTCGCGGCCAAAGCATGGAACGCCCTTCCGCTCTACCTCAGACAGATAACATCGCTCCCCATCTTCGCAAGAAACCTCAAAACCTGGCTCTTCGACAGACCCCCTCCTTGATGGATGGAACCTGCACCCCCCCCTCCCCTAGCGCCTTGAGACCCTTACGGGTGAGTAGTCGCGCTTTAACAAACCCCTGATTGATTGATTGATGTAAACGAATTATAAGTTGGAGCAGGCCAGGGGGAAGTCCCAAATCCCTAAGGGCGACCCACAGCTTAGTGCGGTCAATGGAGTCAAACGCCATTTTGAGGTCAACAAAAACTACATAGAGATCACCTCTCTGTAGTTTGACCTCCTTCCATATCAGCATAAGAAATCGAAAAACCTGGTTGAGTGTGCTGGTAGAGGCTCTAAACCCTGCTTGCAAATGTGACAGTATATTATTGTCCTCTAACCAGCTTTAAAGTTGTAAAAGAATCATTTTGCTAAATAATTTCTGTGACACATCTATGAGGCTTATTGGCCTATAGTTTGCAGGGTCACCTTTTGCCCCTTTTTTATTTATCGGGATGATTTCGGCACCTTTCAAGGTTGCCGGTATATCACCCCCGTGTGGGATGGCATTAAATATTGCGTGGAGCAAGGGGCCCCATATGTTGGGTTCTGATGGTAATCTGTTTAACCCAGGGGCTTTCCCATTTTGTAATGTAGTAATTGCATACAAAGTTGCCTCCGGGTCATCCTGCTTTTTGATATAGGCCTCCTCTAACTCAACTGCCTCCCGTATAGGGTCGCAGTCCCTTTCCGAATATAATTCCTGGAAATACTCTTCCCAGAGATGCGTTGTATATAAAATCTTCAACGCTGACCTGGTGGGTTACCCTTTCAGAGAAAAGATGCCAAAATAATCGACTGTCCCTCTGCCTGGAAGCCTCAACTAAAGTACTCCAGTTGTCTATTTCCCAGCCACGTTTAGCTTCATCTTGCGTTCTTTTGTATAGCCTTCTTTTGTTTATGTCAGACTGAGGCCCTGCTTTTACTGCTGCTATAAGGTTTCTCCAGGATTGCTTACAGGCTTTATTATACCATGGGGCATTATTGCGCCCAGCCAGTGGGGTCTTCCCTGGTTACTAAAATATGGCAGAATATTGTTTGACAATTCTTGATAACTATTAAGGATGGTATTCACGTTTATATTATCTTTGCTCCATTTCTCTAAAACTTGAGCAACCTTACTATAGATGTGTGAGAGGGCCTTTCCATCAGACACAACATTTGCCCACTTGACTCTCCTGTTATTGTTAGTTGAGACCAATGACGTATTCACTCGGGGTGGATGGGACTGAAGGGTAGGAAGCTCAGAAAGACTTAAAAGCAGTGCGTTGTGATCGCTGTAATGTTTAAGAATACACATGTCGCTAACTAGGGACCAAATATCAAGATCTACCTTGATGTAGTCGATCCTGCTTTTAACATTTCCCCTTTTAAAAGTGTGGTTGGCATTGGCATCTGACTGTGTCCGCCCATTACATGCTCGCACCCCATAGCAAAGGTGAATGATAAAACTTGTTGCCCAACACATGTGCATCTTTTAAGGGTTGGTAATTGGAGCTTTTAACACCTCTTGCATGTTCTTCATCCTGAACAATCTCCTGGACATAACCTACAGGCTCAAAAGTTGTATTAAAATCGCCTGCTATGATGAGGTGGTAGTCATTTTTGGGGGTGTCCAGGAAATTTAAAAGTGATGACATAATGTCCGAGGGCTTGTGGGGACTTTTGAACCGATTATATATGTTAGTTAGTCTTACGCAAGGGCCACCTCTGAGCGGTTCCAAGTCAATACCAAGGAGCTCCTGTGAATCTATATCTAGGCACTTGATTTTACATGCCAATGTGGTCTTAACCCAGATCAGCATCCCCCCTGCAGGCCTACCAGAGGAAGACCATCTGGCTTCTATACTGAATGTAGAGAATCCCACCCTGTGGATCTGTTCTGTAGCCCAAGTTTCTTGAAATAGACAGATATGGAAATGATCCACTAATTCATCCCACTCCAAGTCATTTAATTTAGGACGTATCCTTGCTAAATTCCAAGTCATAATGATCACCTGTGAGTCAGTAAACGTTGCTCCTTGCAGGGGATGTCTTGATTGGGGGCTATCCCTAGGAGGGTTTATTAAAGTGGCATTTGTCATATTAGAATGGTGATCTAGGAGTGACGAAGATCCCTGGCTACAGGGTAAAGGCACTGTATCGCTCACTGGAGTAGTGTTAGAATCCAGAATCGAAGGAGTAGTAACTAAAGGATGCAAGGATACACTATCTAAGTGTAAGTCCACCTCCCTTGGTTGGAATAGGTTTGAATCAGATAAATTTAGTCAGTCCACTTCCTCCAGAGACGGCAGAGAGCCAAATCGGTTGGACGTTGGAATACTATAAGAATAGGATCCAGTACTTGTGGGACTGCTCCTATGAGTTCTTAATAGCTTGGAGGTGGGGGGATGATAAAAAAAAACGGTACTATATTAATATCAGTACCCGTACAAGATTTGATGCCAGCTCTGAGGAGGATCTCTTGTGTCAGATGTACTGATTTGAATGTGAGAACTATACAGTCACCAGGGAGTGTCTTGGGATCCCTACCAACCCATCCAACCCTTCTTGCCATTTTAAATTCAGTAAATAATGCATCTTTTAACCCTATCTTGGAGCCCAACCAGAAAAGAGCTTTATTTCTCAGTGAGTCCCAGGGTTCACTCGCCTGTGGTAATAGAGGTGGGACATTGGCAAGAACTACCGTATAGGGGGTTACAGCAGGCGGAAGATCTAACCTTGGTATGACTGGATCTAATTTGCTTATTGTTGCATGACAATTCAGAGAGTTTGTCATTATTCTTGGACAAGCTGAAGCACTTAAATTATTGTCTATATATTGTGGCAGGACGTTTTTGGTTCTGCTAGATGTTGATGGATCCATTAGAATGGGTCCAGGATTGGGTTTGGAAGAGGAGGCTTTCACTAAAATCCTGCAGTGATCATTGAGGTATGCTGCCCCTTTACTCTGTTCAACAGGCTTGGGAGATGACTTAGTGCCTGGGCGACTTACAGTAGTAGGAGTGTCAGTCTTAAGGGAATTTTGATGCACTCCTAGAAGCTTAGTCAGCATGTCTTCCATAAGAGCAACTCTATCAGATAATTTGGTTATGGCGTCATTAATTGTTTTTTGCAGAGCATCAATTTTGGATGTTAACTTCGAAATTTCCACGGAGTGGTTATTTGCATAATCATTGGAAGAATACTGACCCCTTTTCCCAGTCCCAGTCTTACAACTTTTTATTATCTTCTTCTGATTTTTTATTAGTGTATCTCTCCTGGCATCAGAGGAATTTGTCCCTGGTGTGTCAAACACAACCTCTGGGTTTCTGGGTCGCTTTGGAGGGGGTTGGGATTCGCGCTCCTGGTCGGAGAGATATATAGTGTCTGACACATTTTGTACACAGCCGTTATGTTGAGTTGGGCTGGTGGGGGTTTCAGGTTGCATTCCCAGGGGGATGGGGTGATCAGAGTTTAGTACGCTCGTAGCCACACCACCTGTTTTCTTTCCTTGATTTAATGGCTCTTCTACAGAGTGGATTTGTTTTTCGATAGCCCCCATAGCCCCGGATAGATATTTCATAAGTGATTGCTGTGGTCCCCTTACTGGTTTTGATAAGCAACCCGCTTTTCTCTTACCCATCGTGCCCAGCCGAAGAGGTACAAATTTAATACTCTGAGAGACCCTGCAAAATCTGGTCAAAGAGCAAGGAGAACTAATAGTATAAAAAGAGCTCTAAAACTTACAAGGTACATGCAACAAAAGAAATTTAGCTCAAAACCAAACGGATTACATGCCGCATGCACTATCTCAGGAATAAAGAGAAAAAGAACCAATGTCCCAACTGTTCCAGGTGAAATGATTCCAAGGTCCTCATGCGAATAGTCCCCCTTACTTTTCAATTAACGCTACAGTGGCACCAAGTGAATCAAGCCAATAATTATTTATCCAACAGAGCGAGCTCACCCAGAAAAGCCACAAGTCCCGGCCGGAAATGGTCAAGGGGGTAGCCCGGCCCGGCCTCTACCGGGCTAGGACGGGCTAAGACAGGGCCTGTCTAGGCCCTGTCTTCTCGCGGGCTGAGGCCGGGCTCGCCCTACACTGCGGTAGGTTTCAGCTGTTTAAATAGCGCTCCTGCGCTTGATTGCCAGTGCCGGTGTGAGCCCCTCCCCAGCCACAAACAAGGGAGTGGTAGAAAAGTGCTCCGTACAGACCTCGGGGGGCTGGGGCCGGGGGTAAAGTGCTCTGTGCAGGGGAAAAGAGGCAAAGTCCTTGGAGATGAAAAGAGCGTCCCGCGCTGCGGTAGTTTTCAGCTGTTTAACCCCTTCACTGCTAGGCCTTTCCCCCCCCTGTGCTAAGACTTTTTTTGGCTATTTGGGGTAGTGCGCGCTTAGGCCCCTGTAACTTTTTGACCACATAAGGTATCCACGCCAAATTTGCGTCCTTTTTTTCTAACATCATGGGGACTGTGAAGGTACCCAGGGTTTGTGGCTTCCCCTGGAGGGGACCCAGAAATTAGCCAAAATACAGCAAAATGTTGTTTTTTGGGGGAAAAATGCGAAAAAAGGGCTAGAGATGAAAGCGTCTTTCTTTTTTCCCTGCAAATGGCATCAAAAGGGGTTGTGGTGCTGAAATCACCATCTTCCCAGCTTTCAGGGACAAGCAGACTTTTGTCAGAAAACCAACTTTTTTACACAGTTTTAGCAGTTTTTGCTATTTTTGTGCTTTCAACCTCCTTCCAGTTAATGGTAGAAATGGGTATGAAACCAATAATGGATCCTGGAAAGCCATACATTTCTGAAAAGTAGACAAAATTCTGAATTCAGCAAGGGGTCATTTGTGTAGATCCTTAAAGTTTTCCTTATAGAAACTAACAGTTAAATAAAGGAAAAATTGAAAATTAGTTGAAAAAAACAGCCATTTGTGTCAACGTTTTCACCTGTAACTTCTTCTAATTATGACAGCTATTTGAAAGCAATATACCGTTATATCCGCTGGACCTTTCTGGTCGTGGGGATATGTAGGACTTGTAGGTTCACCAAGAACCCGCCGAACCCAGAGCCAATAACTGAGCAGCATCTTGCAATGGTTTTTTATTATGTACCGGGTATATAGCAATTATTTTGGGAAAATGTATACATGGAAAAATTGTTATGAAAGACACCTATGTATTTCTGAAATGAGAACAAAATGTAGATTTTGGGAACAGTAGATATTTGCACATTTCCGAAATTGGGAGTACCCATACTAGCATGAGAATTATAGGTCATTTTTCAAAATGACTTATTTTTTACACATTGTCTTTCATTTGGAAGGCAGAAATGCATCGAAAGTCAATAGGTAATAACAGTTGCTCTACAATTCTGTGTTACCCTAAGTCTCCCGATAAAAATGGTACCTCACTTGTGTGGGTAGGCCTTGTGCCCACAACAGGAAATGGCTCAAAATGCAACGTGGACGTACCACATTTTCACAATGAAAAATTACCCTTTTTTGCAAAGTGCCTAGCTGTAGTTTTTGAACCCTAGCTCTGCGGGCACTTAGGGAAACCTAGCAAACCTATACATTTTTGAAAACTAGACACCCAGGGGAATTCAGGATGGGATGACTTAACTGGCTCTCACCAGGTTCTGTTACCCAGAATCCCTTGCAAACCTAAAAAATTGGCAAAAAAAACACATTTTCCTCACTTTTCTGTGGTGGAAAGTTCTGGAATCTGCGTAGATCCACAAAATTCCACCCACCCCGCGTTCCCCAAGGTCCTCCGAAAACAATGGTACCTCACTTGTGTGGGTAGGCCTAGTACCCGCGACAGGAAGCAGCGCAAAATGCAACGTGGACGCACCACATTTTCACAGTGAAAAATGACCCTTTTTTGCAAAGTGCCTAGCTGTAGTTTTTGAACCCTAGCTCTGCCGGCACTTAGGAAACCTAGCAAACCTATACATTTTTGAAAAGTAGACACCCAGGGGAATCAAGGATGGGGTGACTTGACTGGCTCTCACCAGGTTCTGTTACCCAGAATCCCTTGCAAACCTAAAAAATTGGCAAAAAAAACACATTGACCTCACTTTTCTGTGGTGGAAAGTTCTGGAATCTGTGTGGATCCACAAAATTCCTCCCACCCCGCATTCCCCAAGGTCTTCCGAAAAAAATGGTACCTCACTTGAGTGGGTAGGCCTAGTGCCCGCGACAGGAAGCAACGCAACGTGGACGGACCACATTTTCATAGTGAAAAATGACCCTTTTTTTGCAAAGTGCCTAGCTGTAGTTTTTGAACCCTAGCTCTGCCGGCACTTAGGGAAACCTAGCAAACCTATACATTTTTGAAAAGTAGACACCCAGGGGAATCCATGATGGGGTGACTTGACTGGCTCTCACCAGGTTCTGTTACCCAGAATCCCTTGCAAACCTAAAAAATTGGCAAAAAAACCACATTTTCCTCACTTTTCTGTGGTGGAAAGTTCTGGAATCTGCCATTTTGAGGTCGCCTCAATACGTTGTGGGCCCTTGCCTGTAGCGGGTACTTGGGCCTCCCACCCGAGTGAGGCACCATTTTTATCGGGAGACCTGGGGGAACGCTGGGTGGTAGGAAATTTGTGTCAGCCCCGTGATGCCACAACTTTACCACACAAAAATGTGTGAAAAAGTGATTTTTCAGCCAAATTTCAGGTTTGCAGGGGATTCTGGGTAAGAAAACGTTGGGGGATCCACGCAAGCCATACCTCCCTGGAATCCCCGGGTATCTACTTTTCAGAAATGTGTGGGAATGGTAGGTTTCCCTAGGTGGCCGCCGAGCCCCGGGCCAAAACGTCATGGGACCCCCTTGCAAAACCAGGTCGTTTTGTGATAGGCCATTTTGAGGTCGCCTCAATACGTTGTGGGCCCTTGCCTGTCGCAGGTACTTGGGCCTCCCACCCGAGTGAGGCACCATTTTTATCGGGAGACCTGGGGAAGGCTGGGTGGTAGGAAATTTGTGTCAGCCCGGTGATGCCACAACTTTCCCACAGAAAAATGTGTAAAAAAAGTGAATTTTTCAGCAAAATTTCAGGTTTGCAGGGGATTCTGGGTAGGAAAACGTTGGGGACCCACGCAAGCCATACCTCGCTGGACTCCCCGAGTGTCTAGTTTTCAGAAATGTGTGGGTTCGGTAGGTTTCCTAAGATGGCCGCCGAGCCCAGAGCCAAAAACCTCACTGGTGTGGGTGATTCAAGTACCCGCAACAGGCAAGGGCCCAAAACGTATTGAGGAGACATCAAAATGATCTATCACAAAACAAGCTGGTTTTGCAAGGGGAGTCACCTGGGTTTTGGCCCCGGGCTCGGCGGCCATCTTGGGAAACCTACCAAACCCACACATTTCTGAAAACTAGACACCTGGGGGAGTCCAGCGAGTTATGGCTTGCGTGGATCCCCCAACGTTTTCCTACCCAGAATGCCCTGCAAAACTCAAATTTAGCTGAAAAAAATCACTTTTTTCTCAGATTTCTGTGTGGGAAAGTTCTGGAATCTACGTGGATCCACAAATTTCATACCACACAGTGTTCCCCCATGTCTCCCGATAAAAATGATACCTCACTCACGTGGGTGGGTCAAGTACCCGCGACAGGAAAGGGCCCAAAACCTATTGAGGCGACATCAAAATTACCTATCACAAAACAACCTGGTTTTGCAAGGGGGTCCCATGAGTTTTTGGCCCTGGGCTCGGTGGCCATCTAGGGAAACCTACCAAACCCACACATTTCTGAAAACTAGACACCTGGGGAGTCCAGCGAGGTATGGCTTGCATGGGTCCCCAACGTTTTCCTACCCAGAATCCCCTGCAAACCTCAAATTTAGCTGAAAAAAATCACTTTTTCTCAGATTTCTGTGTGGGAAAGTTCTGGAATCTACGTGGATCCACAAATTTCCTCCCACCCAGCGTTTCCCGGGTCTCCTGATAAAAATTATACCTCACTCGCGTGGGTGGGTCAAGTACCCGCGACAGAAAAGGCCCAAAACCTATTGAGGCGACATCAAAGTTACCTATCACAAAACAACCTGGTTTTGCAAGAAGGGTCACCTGGGTTTTTGTCCCCGGGCTCGGCGGCCATCTTGGGAAAATACCAAACCCAAACATTTCTGAAAGCTAGACACCCGGGGGAGTCCAGCGAGGTATGGCTTGCGAGGGTCCCACAACGTTTTCCTACCCAGAATCCCCTGCAAACCTCAAATTTAGCTGAAAAAATCACTTTTTCCATACATTTTTGTGTGGGATCACCGTGCCGGCACAAATGTCCTACCACCCAGCGTTCCCCTTGTTCTCCCGAGTAAAATGATACCTCACTTGTGTGGGTGGGCCAAAGGCCTGTGACTGGGAAGAGCCCAAAACATAGGGATTTAGGGTATATCACCGAGAATTCTAAGCGCTACATTTTTTAAAAATAAGTTTTTAGCCACATCTGCTTTGGACACAAACACAAGTGAGGTATCATTTTACTCGGGGGAACAAGGGCAACGCTGGGTGGTAGGACATTTGTGCCAGCACAGTGATTCCACGCAAAAATATGTGGAAAATATGTTTTTTCAGCTAAATTTGAGGGTTGCAGGGGATTCTGGGTAGGGAAACGTTGAGGGATCCACGCAAGCCATACCTCATTGGACTCCCAGGGTGTCTAGTTTTCAGAAACGTGTGGGATTGGTAGGTTTCCCTAGATGGCGGCGAGCCTGGGGCCAAAAACCAGGTGCCCCCAAAACCAGGTAGTTTTGTTATAGGTAAATTTGAAGTCTCCACAATACGATTTGGGCCATTTCCTGTTTCAGCCACTATGCCTACCCACACAAGTGAGGTACCATTTTTATCGGGAGCCCTGGGGGAACGCAGGGTGGTAGGAAATTTGTGGATCCACGCAGATTCCAGAACTTTCCCACACAGAAATTTGAGTAAAAAGTGATTTTTTCAGCTAAATTTGAGGTTTGCAGGGCATTCTGGGTAGGAAAACGTTTGGGGACCCATGCAAACCATACCTCGCTGGACTCCCGGGTGTCTAGTTTTCAGAAATGTATGGGTTTGGTAGGTTCCCAAGATGGCCACTGAGCCCGGGGCCAAAAACCCAGGTGACCCCCCTTGCAAAACCAGGTTGTTTTGTGATAGGTCATTTTGATGTCTCCTCAATACGTTTTGGGCCCTTGCCTGTTGCGGGTACTTGACCCACCCACGCGAGTGAGGTATCATTTTTATCGGGAGACCTGGGGGAACGCTGGGTGGTAGGAAATTTGTGGATCCACGTAGATTCCAGAACTTTCCCACACAGAAATTTGAGAAAAACGTGATTTTTTTCAGCTAAATTTGAGGTTTGCAGGTGATTCTGGGTAAGAAAATTTTGGAGGACCCACGCAAGCCATACCTCGCTGGACTCCTCCCGGTGTCTAGTTTTCAGAAATGTGTGGGTTGGGTAGGTTTCCCTAGATGGCCGTCGAGCCCGGGGCCAAAAACTCATGGGACCCCCCATGCAAAACCAGGTTGGTTTGTGATAGGTAATTTTGATGTCGCCTCAATAGGTTTTGGGCCCTTGCCTGTCGCGGGTACTTGACCCATCCACACAAGTGAGGTACCATTTTTCACGGAAGACTTTGGAGGACGCGGGGTGGGTGGAATTTTGTACATCCATGCAGATTCCAGAACTTTCCACCACAGAAATGTGAGGAAAATGTGTTTTTTTGAACATATTTTTAGGTTTGCAAGGGATTCTGGGTAACAGGGCTGGTGAGAGCCAGTCAAGTCACCCCATCCTGGATTCCCCTGGGTGTCTAGTTTTAAAAAATGTATTGGTTTGCTAGGTTTCCCTAGGTGCTGGCAGTGTTAGGGTTCAAAATCTACAGCTAGGCACTTTGCAAAAAAAGGGTCAGTTTTCACTGTGAAAATGTGGTGTGTCCACGTTGCGTTTGGGCCATTTCCTGTCGCGGGCACTAGGCCTACCCACACATGTGAGGTGCCATTTTTCTCGGAAGACTTTGGGAACGCGGGATGGGTGGAAATTTGTGGATCCACGCAGATTCCAGAACTTTCCACCACAGAAATGTGAGGAAAATGTGTTTTTTTTGACAAATGTTTCGGTTTGCAAGGGATTCTGGGTAACAGAACCTGGTGAGAGCCAGTCAAGTCACCCCATCCTGGATTCCCCTGGGTGTCTAGTTTTAAAAAATGTATAGGTTTGCTAGGTTTCCCTAGGTGCCGGCAGAGTTAGGGTTCAAAATCTACAGGTAGGCACATTCCGAAAAAAAGTCAGTGCCTAGTGGGCTTTCTGCCGCCCTGGGGAGGGGGGAAATCAGGGGCTATTGCCCCGATATGCCCCCGAGGGGGGCAGAAAGACTGTGGCTATTCTTTTGGGTGGTCGGGGGCATTGGGATGCCCATTCTGGTCAGCCCCCACCCCTGCGTATAAAAAAGCCAGCATAATTGCTGGCACATAGTGGGCTTTCTGCCCCCTCGGGGGGCAGATCAGGGGCTACTGCCCCCATCTGCCTCCTGGGAGGGGCAGAAAGACAGTGGCATCTTTTTTGGGGTGGGTGGGGGCATTGGCATGTTTATTCTTGGCAGCCCCCACCCCGAACTTTAAAAAAAAAAAATCCCTGGTGGCTAGTGGGCTTTCTGCCCCCCGGGGGGGCAGATTGGGGGCTACTGCTCCATCTGCCCCCCAGGGGGGGCAGAAAGACTAATTTAGTTGCCAGGTGGGGTGGGGGCATCGGCATGCCTGTTTTGGGCAGCCCCCACCCTAATAGCTATCCCATAAAAATCCATGGTGTCTAGTGGGCTTTCTGCCCCGGAGGCAGAAAGACTAATAATGCCAACATTTTTATGGGGGCAGCAAAGGCCCTTGCCCAAGGGCCGCTCCCCCTCCCTGGTGCCTAGTGGGTGGATCCCTGCTTGGGGATCGCCCTCCTGGGGCGATCCCAAGCAGGGATCCACTAGGAGGGGTACCATTGGAAAGGGGAGATTCTCCCTTTCCAACGATACCTCTCCTGAGTTTCTACGTGCTCAGGGGCTGAGATAGCCCCCTGAGCACGTAGAGCTGAAACTGAAATGAGCCTCTTGGCTCATTTCAGTTTCAGTTTCACTGAAATGACATCAGCGCGACGTGCGCGCCGATCGTCATTTCAGGGAAACCAGGGGAGCCTCGGGAGCTGGGGAAGCTCTTCCCCAGCTCCCGAGGCTTTAGGGAGAAAGGAATCCCTCTGGTGCCCGCACCAGAGGGATTTCCCATGCTGGGGGTCATGACGAGCTGGACTCGTCGTGAGCACACGACCACTGTGTGCCATGACGAGTCCAGCTCGTCATGAGCATCGAAGGAGTTAAATAGCGCTCCTGCGCTTGATTGCCGGTGCCGGTGTGAGCCCCTCCCCTCTCCAGCCACAAACAAGGGAGCGGTAGAAAAGTGCTCCGTACAGTCCTCGGGGGCTGGGGCCGGGGGTAAAGTGCTCTGTGCAGGGGAAAAGAGGAAAAGTCCTTGGAGATGAAAAGCGGTCCTGAATGTACTCTCTGGACTACATGTGGGAGTTTTCCCAGAAAAAATATTATTGCTCAATATATGTTGAAAACACTTTGAGTGAAAAACTGGGTTGTGGGTTAAGGGGGGGGGTGAAACAATACTCAAACAACACATACAATCCTTGTCAGGGTGAAGCACAAAAAGTCACTAACCTGTACTTAACCTGCTGTTAACTTGGCACAAAATCATTCAGACTTTCCTTAGAGGCAATGTGTAAAGTATTTATGCATTACTTAAACATCAACAAAGTGAAAAAACAACACAAGACAAATCCCACACCAATTTAGAAAAATAGAGTAAAATATAATAACCATTTGACACCAAAATGACAAAGATCTAATAAGTAGGACCAATGATATGCAATCTCTATGATTTTGGAGTAAAGTAGCCCTTAGAAGCAAGCAGTGCCAACTGCGGTTATCTGACCGTGGTGGACCAGGTCCAAGTCACAAGTTCAGGCTGACCATGATGGAGCGTGGAGGTAGACAGGCCTGAGTTCAGCCTACTGTTAAAAGTACCTTGTGTCCTGGGCTTCGAGATGCGAAGCCCTGCGTCAAGATGTCTTGCTCTGGTTTTGTGCCTGTGAAATCACTGAACAGGTGCTGCAATGCGGGTTTCGAGATGAGTTGTGCTGCTTTGAGGTCGATGAAGCCTCTGGTGCTGCAAGGATTTGCATCCAGTTGCGTCAGGAGGCAAGATACATCGAACTGGGCCAGTTGTTGGCGTCAAGATGCATTGCACTAGATGGGTGCTTGTGAAGTCACCGAACAGAAGCTGCGATGCCGGGTCCTGCACTGAGCTGGGTTGGTGTCAGAGTTGAGATTCCTCGCTCTGAGTTGGTGCTTGTGCAGCTGAACAGGAGCTGCAATGCGTGGTCCTGCCTCGAGCTGTCCCGAGATGCGTCGGCGCCAAGAAGCCTGTTGTTTCCCTGCAGCTTGGAACAGGAGGTCAACCGACTGACCCTTAGAGACTATCTGGAGGTGCTGGGTCCAAACAAGCAGGCTGGCCTCAGAAGATCAGTCCACAGTAGCAGAAGAGCCCTTGAGCAGCAGAGTAGGCCTTGGGCAGCAGGGCAGACTTCACACAGCTGGGCAGTCCTTCTTCTGTAGAGTCCACAGGTCCAGAAGTGACTTGAAGAGTGGGTATGAGGGTCCTACTTTTATACCTGGTGCCCCCATTGAATTGGGAGAAGCCTCTGGAGTTTTTCTCCTACAGAAGTGTCTGGAGATTCCTGCCCTCTGCCCTGTGTCCAGTCTGTCTGGGGGTGCAATAGACTAATGTGAAATCCTTTGTGTGTGAACTGGGTCTCTTCCTTTGAAGTGCAAGTGTGGGTAGGTGACAGTCTTGTCCCACTATCAAGCCAGAATGGCCCATCATGCCAAAATTCAAACCCTCTATTGTGATGAATACACAGAGGCCACCTGCCAACTATACCTAGTCATGTGACCTAGGAACAGGCTGCAGGCACCAAATGGTTAGGACAAGCAAATGCTAACTTTCTAAAAAGTACTTTGAAAAAGGGGGTTTGGCCCAAAGGCGACTAGGTAGGGCCTATACAACTTTTTAAACAAACAATTACATAGCCATCATTTTAGAGTGCTGCTTTTACTTAAACAGACTCAGATCATTCTATGATTCAAATGGTCTAAAGTATTTATTTACTTCTCTTTAAATCTTTTGCATGTTCATATAATTCATTAAACATGTCAATCTGAAAGACAGACCACCTACAACAATTACATTGACATATATACACACTGTAAAGAACATGAAACTTAACATACAATATCTACAAAGTGCAACATGGACAAGGTTACAATAAAGCTAGATCCAGTCAATACTCTACACAACATCCATTTTAGTCCTTCTTTTCAATTAGTAATTTTTTCTACAAAGGCTGTTGCCTACTGGGTACACTTTTGAAGCCTGACAGGGCAAAATTAATGAGCAAATTGCTCCCTACAAGGAAGTAATGTTCGCCTCTGGTTAACTTCTGTGTATCAAACAATTCAGATGGTCAGAGCTTTAAAAGAAGCTTAAAGTTTGAGTAACGCATCCGAGCATCATGTTGTGAATCCCCCCCTTCAAAATGAGGGCACACCTGGAAAATGTCCTTAGTCCTAAGGGGTTTTGGCTTACTGTTCCATTTCAGAGAAAAAGAAAACAGACTGGTGTCTCTCACTTTTCTCCATAACTGTTTAGGCTTGTCTAGATCTATAGTTTTATAAGTCAGACAACTCTGTCAGATATCCTCTTATTAATTTGTAGTTGCGCAGGCTCTCTTTTTTTTTATTTTTAAAAGAGACTTTTATTGGTTTTCTAAGGCATACATACAGCCCTGTGGGCATCACGAAAAACTAGTTGGGAAGGCAGTATGCAGTACAATTGTATACATTAGCAGTCTTGTGGTCCTCCCAGGGTTGGCTACAATCACAAGAGCTCTACAAGGGATCCCAGGAGCACATCACTGATTCCCAGCCATCCCCCCACAGATAACCCAGCATACAGCTCAGGTCGTCCCTATGCATGGTCCAGTCCAATATTGGAAGTCGAAATAAAGAACTCCCGAGCCCCATCCCTCCCTCCCGATTCTTAACGACCCCAACAAAGCCCCCCCCACCCCAACCACCCTCCCAAGCAAGCCGCCGGTCACTAAAATACTCAGGGAGTCAATCAGAGCTCCCGCACCACCCATCAGGATCCCTGCCTCACAGGTCGCAGCCTATGGCAAATCAGGAACACCGGGGGAAGGTCCCTGTCAGGCTCCTATTGGTCTCATCATGCTCCTCCTCCCTCAGGCGGGGGGCGCTCAAGTGGTCTGCATGGCCTCCCCCTCGTCAAGTGCATTCTCGTCTTCTGCAATCGGGTGCTTAGCCAGTTCCACGAGTGCCACCCACGCTCGAGCCATTTCCAGTGATTTCTCACTCCCACTACGCCTGGCCATGCATAATCTGTAGTTCCCTTCACTCTCTGCCCACTTCACCAGCTCCCTACGCCAGCGCGCTAGAGTAGGTCCCTGTCTCGCCTTCCAGTGGGAAGTAAGTTCTCTCTTAGCCAGAACCAACCCCAAATCAATGAACTTGCTGGTAATTTTAGTCTTAGCAGTGTGCGGAAACCAGTGCAACAAACAAACCCTTGGCGTCATGTCTATCTCCCTCTCCGTCACAGTCACCAAAGCAGTCATCACCCCTTGCCAGTAGTCACTCAACTGTGGACAGTCCCAGAACATGTGTAAGAAGCTCGCCCCCTCCCGAGTACAACGGGGGCAAGCGGTTGACACCCCAAAATATTTGTTGATTTTGCCGGGTGTGAGGTAGGCCCTATGTAAGACATAGAATTGGATTAGCTGAAAGCGCGCATTCCGAGAGCTTTTCCACGCCCTCTCGACAATCGCCTCCCAAGGTTTTTCCTCAATGGGCTCCCCCAAATCCGCCTCCCACTTGAGTCGCAACGCCGTCAGGGGTTGGCGCACGTCCTGGGCAATCCGCCTACAAAGACAAGTTACCGCTTTGAAAGTTCCCGCTGCCATCACCACATATTGACAGGCAAGAGACGTGTCAGGCTCCAACAATCCCCCCCGCCAGTGCTTCCTGATAGCTGCTGACAGGGCCGCATGCAGGAGAAAGTCCCCTCGCGGAAGGTCATGACACTCTCTGAGGTCATTGAAAGGGAGGAGGTTGCCATCCTCGTATAGGTCACCTACTGTGGTGACTCCCGCCTCTTCCCAGGCCTGCAGCTGGCTCCAATCACCCCCATGAGGCAGCGCCTCACACATCCTCAGCGGGATCTCGGGCGCATAAGGAGTCTTGACGTGTGCCCTCCTGGCCATGCGTGCCCAGCACTGCCGCACCGCGCGTAAATCTGACGGCAGCAACCCATCCCTCACAGGTACTCGCAGCAGAACACAAGACAAAAGATGCCAACTCGGATCCGACCCCCCCAGGTCTTCTGGGTTCCTGGTGTGGCCCGCCACCCATTTCGTAAACCATTGGAGCTGCGCAGCATGGTAATAGACCTCTAGGTCCGGCAACGCAAGGCCTCCCTCTGCCCTGGGCCGTTGCATGGTAGTCAGGGCAACCCTCCGTCTCCCAGTCCCCCATAGAAATCCTGTAATCAAAGTATTAAGCTGGGCAAAGAGCTTACCCAGGATCCAAATGGGGAGCGTCCCAAAGTAATAGAGGAATCTGGGCAGGATGACCATCTTCACCAAAGCAACCCTACCTGCAACAGATAGAGGAAGAGTCCCCCAAAAATCGAAACAGGTTTTGGCTCTGCGCAACGCTCGCCCCACATTGCCCTCCAAAAGGTCGCCCTGAGCATGGTAAATCTGGGTCCCCAAGTAAGGCAGACAACGGGACTCCCACGGGACGTCCCCTGCGCTCTGTTGGTCTATCCTATCCGACCTGGTGGGGAACAAACATGACTTGGTCCAGTTTACACGGAGTCCCGCTATTCTCCCCAAGGTCTCCAAGAAGTTCTTCGCTCCTCGAAGGGCGTCCCCAGAGTCCGGTAGAAACATGAGGAGATCGTTTGCATACAATGCTATATGCTGCACTTGCCCCTCTACCAAGAGCCCAGAGTAGTACTGCCCTGTCCTGGCGTGAGCAGCCATGGGCTCCATTGCCAAAGCAAACAATAGAGGGGATAACGGGCACCCCTGTCTCGTCCCCCGGGCAACTTTACAAGCAGCAGAAATCAAGCCCCCTGTCCTGACCCTGGCAGTAGAAGCACTGTAGAGCAGCGCCGTCCACCGTATAAAGTGCTCTCCTAAGCCAAATTCCCGTAAAACATTAAAAAGGTAGGGCCACTCCAGACTATCGAAGGCCTTTTCAATATCGACCGCGAAAATGCAGGCCTCTTCCTTGTCATAGGTGTCGGACCTCAAAATGCGCATTCGAGATGGTATAAATCCGGCTTGATCCTTATGGATCAGCTTCGTCATATGGGGCATCAAACGACTGGCCAATATTCGGCTTAAGATCTTATAGTCCAGGTTAAGCATCGCGAGGGGCCTGTACGAGGAGCGATCCCAGGCAGGTTTGCCTGGCTTGAGAAGGGGAACTATGATAGCTTCACGCGTGGAGGCAGGGAGGACGCCCTCATGGCGCGCTCTATTATAGAGTGCCACCAGGCAAGGAACCAGAGCATCAGCATAGGCCGCGTAAAATTCCACTGGAAGCCCATCGGTACCCGGTGTTTTGTTTCTGGCCATGTGTTTTATGGCGCTGCACACCTCACCCGCTTCAATATCCCTACCAAGGGCTTCGGCTTCCTCGGCTTCAATTTTTGGAAGTTCCGCTCCTGGCAGAAACCCCTCGTCACCAGGGAGCCCAGGGCCCAGCCTGCTCCAATATAACTCGGTGCAATACTATAAGAAGTGATCATTAATACCTCGTTGGGTGTAAAACACCTCGTCTCCCTGGCCTCTCAATTCTAGGATCACTGTTCCTCTGCGCGCAGGATTGGCCAGCCATGCTAGCAGTGCGCCAGACTTATCGCGCTCCGCGTGCGCCTTATCCGTGTAGGTCTTATAATCGAAACAGCGCAATCTCTCGAGTTGAACCGTTAGCTCTTCCCGAGCCTCAAGTAACACATCATGCCTGTCCGGGCGTTCCGGGCGCTCCTTCTCTGAGTCGCGTACCTTCTGTTCCGCCTTTAGGACGTATTGCAGCAACACTTTGCGCACTCCTACCACCTCACCTATGCAGCGCCCCCTAACTACCGACTTAAAAGCATCCCATTCAACCGCTAGAGAAGACGCTGTGTTAGCGTTGACCCTGAAATATTCTTCAATGGTCGACCCAATAGTAGCTCGGATCACTGGATCTTCTAATGTATCAGGCCGGAGTCGCCATGTGGGAATGGCAGGGCGATCTCGTAGCCAATGTAGTATTACCAGCAGTGGGTTATGATCAGACGATGTCCTAGCCAAGTATTCACTATGTACCACCCCCGTGTACGTCTGGGGAGCTAAGGATCGAGTCCAACCGAACATGCAGGTCATGTAGTGATGAGAAGTAAGAATAATCCCTGTCAGTTGGGTGATGTGCCCTCCATGTATCAGTCAGCCCCCACTGTTGCTGCCCAGCCCGCCGCACTGCAGTCAGTCTGTGAACCGGGGAGTCTGCAAGGGGAGGATGGGAGCGATCCAGAAAAACGTCGGTGATGCAATTGAAGTCGCCCCCCAAGAGCACCGGTCCTGTCAACAGAGGTGCCAAATTCCCAGAGAGATGTGCGAGAAAGGAAGCCTGATCAGTGTTAGGGGCGTATATACTCCCTAGGACGATGTCCCTTCCATCTAAGCGTCCCGTTACTACAACGTATCTTCCTTCAGGGTCAATCATCTGCCCAGTACTCTGGAAAGGTACCCCAGCCCTGATCCAGATCAAGGCGCCCTGCGCAAAAGCCGAGTATGTAGTGCAGAACACCTGTCCCCGCCACCTCCGCTGCAAGGCCAATCCCTCTTGTTTAGTTAAGTGCATTTCCTGTAATAGTGCTATCTGCACCCCTCTCCGTGTAAGGTAAGCATGAATCTTGTGATGACGGGCTATGGTGTGCATCCCCCTAATGTTCCAAGACAGGCACTTAATACCTACGGCGGTACCCATGGTGTGATTATACGGATACTGTCCACCCTATCTCCCCTGGCGGCATGCTTGGCCTCAAACACCCCCTCCCCCCCTGCACCCCAAACCCCCCAACTCCCACTCCCCAGGATAGGTTCCCTTAAACTAGTCCCCATCCAAACTAAAATAACCATCAACCTTAGTCAAAGAGGTAGTGAGACGTGCGCCGACCCTGTGGGACCCAAAGCCCCCCCCGGCTCTCCCCCCGCCCAGCCTTGGTATGGGGGTCCCCTCAATATTGGGCAATTGGTGCCATATCCCCTCCTTCCACAAGGCATTAACCCTTCCGCGGTCAATCCTGAACTGCATTGCAAGTCTATCTCACCCCGCCGTCGGCTTCCAATTCAGCCAAGCAGGTCTACCGTCTGCGGAGTGACCTCCGGTAGTTCAGGATCAGAGTCATCATTCGCGCTGCCAGACGGAGAAGTCTCAGATCCACCCAATACTCGGCCAGTGGAAGCAGAAGTCGGGCTGGTCCCACTCTGACTGATCGCTGCAACCGCCTGCACTGCTCTGTCCCGTTCAAGGCGACGATCCGGCAGTGTGAGGGCCCGCAACGGGCTCGCAGGTTCAGGGGATCTCCTCTCCGCGTTGCTCGCTGCCGAACTCCGCCTGGACCTCGTCTGGCATGTCTCCAGCCACTGCCACGCGTCCTGCGGAGTGGTGAAGAAGAGTGTGCCGGAGCTGTCCACCACTCGTAAGCGCGCCGGGAAGAGCATGGCGTATGGAATGTGGATTTGGCGCAATTTCCGTTTGAGAGCAAGGAGGCGCGCTGTCTCTGAAC
Source organism: Calotriton arnoldi (assembly GCA_963921515.1). Lineage (NCBI taxonomy): Eukaryota > Metazoa > Chordata > Amphibia > Caudata > Salamandridae > Calotriton > Calotriton arnoldi. Next base: position 746,764 of record CAWUFW010008575.1, on the reverse strand, counting down.
CTCCCTGGTATAGTCCGGAAAGAGCATCACCTTGGAGTTCTCAATTTGTAAATGCTGTTTCTCCCGGGCTTGCTGTAGGAGGTGGTCTCTGTCACGGTAGTGCAATAGTCTTGCCACCATCGGCCGCGGGGGTGCGCCCGGCTTGGGATGTCTAGCCGGGACCCTGTGGGCTCTCTCAAGGGTAAAAAACGGAGACAGTCCCTCCGGGGCAACCTCCGACCTGAGCCATCCTTCCAAATACCGAACAGCGTCGTCCCCTTCTGCTCGTTCTGGAACCCCCACTATGCGGAGGTTATTCCTGCGAGAGCGCCCTTCACTGTCCTCAGCCCTCATCTCCAAGATCCGAACTTTTTCCTCCACCTGTCTCAAGGAGTGCTGCAAGGCGGTCATTTTGTCTGGCACCCCCTCCAATGTCTTCTCGGTTGCCTTTACGCGCTCCTTTAGCTTCTTATGGTCATCCTTGAGCAGAGCGAGATCTACTCCAATGGCGTCGATTTTTGTCTCGAGGGCCTCTCTTGATGCGGTGATGGCCTGCATTATGTCTGCCAATGTAGGGCCTCCCGGGACAGCCGCACAGGGGCTCTGTGTCTCGTCATCCTCATCGCCAGTCTGGTGGCCCCCGTCTTCCCCCTGGAGGGCTGCGAACCCCTTTTTCTTGGATACTCGCCCCATCGTAGTTGCCCACTAGAGGCCGCGTAGTATCCCACCTAAGTCGGGATTTCGCGAATACCAGCAGTGCCGATTCGCTGGCGCGGTCCCGCTCAGCAACCAAACCAGCACAGGAAGAGCGAGCCCCAGCCAAGGACGTGCGTGCAGGGCAATGGTGCCCAGCCCCGAGGGCAATTGGTCCAGGAGGCCCTGAGGTCGGGCCTGAGCTCCGCCACCGCCACAGCAACTAGAACGGTCAGCACTTCCACCAAATAGTTTCGCTCTCCACAGGTTGCACCGCAGGGTGAAAGCGCCGCTCAGTCAGGTCAATTCCTGAGGGAGACAGGGCGATGTCTCGGTCCCAGGCAGCTCAGGGTGCACCTCATCAAGGCCCTTCAGCCCACCGACACTTCCGCGGCTCGCCCCCAATGCAGCAATGAGTTGTGGAAGTCCAGCTGCCCACAGACAGCACCCAGTATCACGGGTGAGTTTCAGGGCCTGCCTGCTATTCGAGCACCGCCCCACAAGAGCTCCTCATAACTTCAGGGAGCCAGCATGGATCGGGCGCTGTGCGTCACCGCTGGCATCGGGCCCACCCCGCCGCTTGCAAGGACTCAGCGGTCTATTACCGCACGCTTCCTCAGTAGACCCCTCCGCTACCTCTCAGGGCCGCCATCTTGGGTTCGCGATGCAGCTCTAGGACGTGGCGCTCCGGTTCTTCTGCGCGCTGTCCCCACGCCGGAACATCCGCAAACCTCCGTGTTGAGGTCGGATCCAGGACACCCCACTGCCTCTCGGGTGCAGTCCGCAGCACTCGGGACGCTGCAGCCCACAGCGGTCTCTCCGTCAGGCCGCGGCCGCCATCTTAGGTCGCCGCAGCCGGAGCACAATCAGGGCAAAGAATCGTTCCTTACTCCTCACTACAGCCACCCAAGTCATCGAGGGACCTCGTACAGGGGCACCCGATATTCCGATACAGGGTGAGCGATCAGGGACCCCCTTGGCACATCAGGATCAATGGTGACGGAGGGAGGCCACGGAGGAGCTCCGAGGTCCGCTTCTCCCTACATCGGCGTCAAGCCACGCCCCCGTAGTTGCGCAGGCTCTTACCTGAATCTCTGAAAGCAGTAGGCAAACACAACTGGAGTTTATAATGATTGATTGATTGTTTATTATGCACAATCAGCACACACACTTTATGTGTCAGAATGTTTAAAATTATTGTTAGCTAAGTTGCCATAATATAAAACAAGATGAATATTAGAAAAAACCCGAAGCATCTTATATCGCATCACTGAATTGAAGTGATAAAATCTGGATAATTCTGGGATTACACCATTTTATTGTGGTAACATCTGTTTAAAAAGGTCATAGAGCCCTTAGTTTACCATAGAGAGGTGGAACACTATTATTACACGTGTCAGGCTTCATTTTGGAATTGCTGACATAATTAAAGTGGCCATTCTGGCAGTTTGATTAGACCCTGATACACTTCTTTTTAGGTGGCACTATGCCAGTGACTTTGATGCACACATATGCGGTAAGGAGGAGATTTTAAATTGATGGCAGAGGAAACTTGTGGGTAAATTTAGTGTATGATAGCTCATAAGTGGCATCTCTCTGTTCCTTCAGAATATACTGTAGCTCTTCATTTCTACGATCTGTTGAGCCTGCAATACTTACATTTTTGAAGACAGAAATACTTGGCAGATGCAAAGGCATGTATACATCTTACAAAACATTATGGATTTTAGATTTAGTATATTCTGCTATGCGATTTGGTGATACAACTGGGTGTCAATAGAATTTGACTAATAATGGGAACCTAAAGTACCGTATACAGTTGATCGCGAGAACTATAATTCTCCAAGAATGTTGTGAATTGGGACATCTGAATTAGATTAAATTTGCATTACAATGTTTAGTTTTATATCGGTGCAACTTGTTGAACCTGCTGTAATTTTTATTCTTTGTGTTAAAACATATGTGGCAGACATAAAGGAGTATATATAGGACAAATGAATTAGACAACATTTTTGTTACACTGTTTAGTCATATATGAATGCGACTTTTCAAATTAATTTTGATTTATTTAATGTAATGAATTTTTGGTTTATTTCTATCTTTTGATCAATTTTGCCGTATAAGAAAGTAAACAATTTCTTTGAATGTATCTGTATATACACTTTTTAGCAATATGATACTAACCCAAGAGAATGCTCTGTTGTGCCTTGATCATATGGTTTTTACACACTGTTGCTCTTTTTTGATGCTTATGTGTATGAAAATGATGGATCTGGCTATCAGCAAATTGGGTAATTTATGTGTATTGTATTGTGGAGCAATGTCTTTTTTGAGAGTTTGCTTTGAACAGAAGCACATTCATTCAGGATTAACTAATGTATGCAGACTATATGCAATAGATGTTATTTTGTGCATATATAAGTGGCCATTCTGGTAACAGATTTTGTTTTTATATTTGGTTTTGTTGTAGAGTAACTTCACAACATTTGTATTAAGCCCTGAGAAAGCGATTGACATCTCGAAACACGTGTTGGCCATTTTTGAGTGATTGAAAAATGTGCGGATTGCTTTGATGACAAATTCTTTCGCCCCTAGCATTTCTTTGAGTTTTAATTTTATTTTATACTTGAGGTGACAGACGGCTTCCTGTGAGGGAGCAGTGGTGTCGGTCTAATTTGGAGGATATGCCTCAACTGCGTGACTTTTCTGGGTCAGGACCCAGATGCAAAATAACTATGATCCTTACATGTCAATAGGTCTGATTCAGGAGTGAGACTCCTGATTTTTTAAACCAAAAAGACTTATTTTAGCTGTCTCCCGGCTGAATTTGCTGCTGCTTCAATAGAAGTCAATAGGGAGAATACATTCCCCTGATTTGTTTTAGGAAATCTCTCACTTTCCTGTTCTAAAATGTTTGCAAAAACAACAGTTGATGGACAGAATGCAGAACAATGTCATACATTCACCCCAGTACAGAGATCTGGGCCTAAATCCATCGTTTTTTGCTCACCATGCCATTCCAGTTTGAACCCAGCCATATGCAAATCAGTCTTGACCCTGTGCCTCATGGGAACAGTCCAGCCCGAACTGCCAAGCCAGGTCCTCCTGGACTGGAAACAAGCATCCTAGGACCGGTTTCGGGGTTTCACCCTCTTCAGCCAGGATAGCTTGATTCCAGTGGCATAGAGAACACGGGACCCACGTATGGGCATACCCGTCCCACTCGGGGTGACAAATGCAAAAACAACAGTTGATGAACAGAATGCAGAACAATGTCATACATTCACCCCAGTACAGAGATCTGGGCCTAAATCCATCGTTTTTGCTCACCATGCCATTCCAGTTTGAACCCAGCCATATGCAAATCAGTCTTGACCCTGTGCCTCATGGGAACAGTCCAGCCCAAACTGCCAAGCCAGGTCCTCCCTGGACTGGAAACAAGCATCCTAGGACCGGTTTCGGGGTTTCACCCCTCTTCAGCCAGGATAGCTTGATTCCAGTGGCATAGAGAGCACGGGACTCACGTCTGGGCATACCCGTACCACTTGGGGTGACAAATGCAAAAACAACAGTTGATGGACAGAATGCAGAACAATGTCATACATTCACCCCTGAAACCGGTCCTAGGATGCTTGTTTCCGGTCCAGGGAGGACCTGGCTTGGCAGTTCGGGCTGGACTGTTCCCACAAGGAACAGGGTCAAGACTGATTTGCATATGGATGGGTCCAAACTGGGGTGGTGTGGTGAGCAAAAGAATGATGGATTAAACCCAGATCCTTGTGACTGGGGGTGAATGTTTGCATTGTCCAGCATTCCGTCCATCAATTGTTTCTTTTGCATATGTCGCCCTAAGTGGGAAGGGTATGCCCAGACGTGGGTCCCGTGCTCACTACACTACTGGATTCAAGCTAGCCTGGCTGAAGAAGGGTGATGCCCTGAAACCGGTCCTAGGATGCTTGTTTCCGGTCCAGGGAGGACCTGGCTTGGCAGTTCGGGCTGGACTGTTCCCACAAGGAACAGGGTCAAGACTGATTTGCATATGGCTGGGTCCAAACTGGGGTGGTGTGGTGTGGTGAGCAAAAGAATGATGGATTAAACCCAGATCCTTGTGACTGGGGGTGAATGTTTGCATTGTCCAGCATTCCGTCCATCAATTGTTTCTTTGCATATGTCGCCCTAAGTGGGAAGGGTATGCCCAGACGTGGGTCCCGTGCTCACTACACCACTGGATTCAAGCTAGCCTGGCTGAAGAAGGGTGATGCCCTGAAACCGGTCCTAGGATGCTTGTTTCCGGTCCAGGGAGGACCTGGCTTGGCAGTTCGGGCTGGACTGTTCCCACAAGGAACAGGGTCAAGACTGATTTGCATATGGCTGGGTCCAAACTGGGGTGATGTGGTGAGCAAAAGAATGATGGATTAAACCCAGATCCTTGTGACTGGGGGTGAATGTTTGCATTGTCCAGCATTCCGTCCATCAATTGTTTCTTTTGCATATGTCGCCCTAAGTGGGAAGGGTATGCCCAGACGTGGGTCCCGTGCTCACTACACCACTGGATTCAAGCTAGCCTGGCTGAAGAAGGGTGATGCCCTGAAACCGGTCCTAGGGTGCTTGTTTCCGGTCCAGGGAGGACCTAGCTTGGCAGTTCGGGCTGGACTGTTTCCACAAGGAACAGGGTCAAGACTGATTTGCATATGGCTGGGTCCAAACTGGGGTGGTGTGGTGAGCAAAAGAATGATGGATTAAACCCAGATCCTTGTGACTGGGGTGAATGTTTGCATTGTCCAGCATTCCGTCCATCAATTGTTTCTTTTGCATATGTCGCCCTAAGTGGGAAGGGTTTGCCCAGACGTGGGTCCCGTGCTCACTACACCACTGGATTCAAGCTAGCCTGGCTGAAGAAGGGTGATGCCCTGAAACCGGTCCTAGGATGCTTGTTTCCGGTCCAGGGAGGACCTGGCTAGGCAGTTCGGGCTGGACTGTTCCCACAAGGAACAGGGTCAAGACTGATTTGCATATGGCTGGGTCCAAACTGGGGTGGTGTGGTGAGCAAAAGAATGATGGATTAAACCCAGATCCTTGTGACTGGGGAGAATGTTTGCATTGTCCAGCATTCCGTCCATCAATTGTTTCTTTTGCATATGTCGCCCTAAGTGGGAAGGGTATGCCCAGACGTGGGTCCCGTGCTCACTACACCACTGGATTCAAGCTAGCCTGGCTGAAGAAGGGTGATGCCCTGAAACCGGTCCTAGGGTGCTTGTTTACGGTCCAGGGAGGACCTAGCTTGGCAGTTCGGGCTGGACTGTTTCCACAAGGAACAGGGTCAAGACTGATTTGCATATGGCTGGGTCCAAACTGGGGTGGTGTGGTGAGCAAAAGAATGATGGATTAAACCCAGATCCTTGTGACTGGGGGTTAATGTTTGCATTGTCCAGCATTCCGTCCATCAATTGTTTCTTTTGCATATGTCGCCTAAGTGGGAAGGGTTTGCCCAGACGTGGATTCCCGTGCTCACTACACCACTGGATTCAAGCTAGCCTGGCTGAAGAAGGGTGATGCCCTGAAACCGGTCCTAGGATGCTTGTTTCCGGTCCAGGGAGGACCTGGCTTGGCAGTTCGGGCTGGACTGTTCCCACAAGGAACAGGGTCAAGACTGATTTGCATATGGCTGGGTCCAAACTGGGGTGGTGTGGTGAGCAAAGAATGATGGATTAAACCCAGATCCTTGTGACTGGGGGAGAATGTTTGCATTGTCCAGCATTCCGTCCATCAATTGTTTCTTTTGCATATGTCGCCCTAAGTGGGAAGGGTATGCCCAGACGTGGGTCCCGTGCTCACTACACCACTGGATTCAAGCTAGCCTGGCTGAAGAAGGGTGATGCCCTGAAACCGGTCCTAGGGTGCTTGTTTACGGTCCAGGGAGGACCTAGCTTGGCAGTTCGGGCTGGACTGTTTCCACAAGGAACAGGGTCAAGACTGATTTGCATATGGCTGGGTCCAAACTGGGGTGGTGTGGTGAGCAAAAGAATGATGGATTAAACCCAGATCCTTGTGACTGGGGGTTAATGTTTGCATTGTCCAGCATTCCGTCCATCAATTGTTTCTTTTGCATATGTCGCCCTAAGTGGGAAGGGTTTGCCCAGACGTGGATTCCCGTGCTCACTACACCACTGGATTCAAGCTAGCCTGGCTGAAGAAAGGTGATGCCCTGAAACCGGTCCTAGGATGCTTGTTTCCGGTCCAGGGAGGACCTGGCTTGGCAGTTCGGGCTGGACTGTTCCCACAAGGAACAGGGTCAAGACTGATTTGCATATGGCTGGGTCCAAACTGGGGTGGTGTGGTGAGCAAAAGAATGATGGATTAAACCCAGATCCTTGTGACTGGGGGAGAATGTTTGCATTGTCCAGCATTCCGTCCATCAATTGTTTCTTTTGCATATGTCGCCCTAAGTGGGAAGGGTATGCCCAGACGTGGGTCCCGTGCTCACTACACCACTGGATTCAAGCTAGGCTGGCTGAAGAAGGGTGATGCCCTGAAACCGGTCCTAGGATGCTTGTTTCCGGTCCAGGGAGGACCTGGCTTGGCAGTTCGGGCTGGACTGTTCCCACAAGGAACAGGGTCAAGACTGATTTGCATATGGCTGGGTCCAAACTGGGGTGGTGTGGTGAGCAAAAGAATGATGGATTAAACCCAGATCCTTGTGACTGGGGGTGAATGTTTGCATTGTCCAGCATTCCGTCCATCAATTGTTTCTTTTGCATATGTTCTAAAATGTTGGCATGTATGATGATCCTAATTGTTGGACTTGGCTCTTTCATGCAGGGTCACCCCCAAACATTTTGCCTTCCTCCTCCCCTTTTTGCTGAATTATTTTTTGTTGTCTTTACTACTCTGGGAACTTTATTACTACTAACCACTGCTAAATGGCAACATTGGCTATAAATTCATAGTAAAGAGCACTTGTGCCCAGGGCCTGTAAAGTCAATGCTACTAGTGGGCCTGCAGCACTGATTGTGCCACCCAATCCAGTAGCCTTCCACATGTCTCAGACCTGCCATTGCAGAGCTTTTGTGTGCAGTTTTAAACTGCCATGTTGACCTGGCAAGATAACCCACTTGCCAGGCACAAACCATCCCTCTTAATACACATATGTCATACCTAAGGTAGGCCCTAAAAAGCCCCAAGGGCAGGAGGCAGTGTATTTAAAATCTTGGACATGTACTTTTAAGATTTACATGTTGAGGTAGCGAAAAACTCTTACATTTGTTTTTCACTACTGCAAGGCCTATCTTGGCCAGAGGGATTACCTTGTTCCATCTTATAAGTGTAAATTCCAATTGGGACAAGATAGAATTTCACGTTTGGTGTCTCTGGGCTCACAATTTAAAATCACAACTTATTGAGAAGTCGGATTTTAAATTGTAGGTCTCAAAATGCCACTTTTATAAAGTTGGCACTTTCTTAATTTAAATATTCTGTGTCTCTAGATACATGTCTGGGGTGGGTGACAGCTGTGCTTTGTGTATTTCCTCTAGACAGTCACACACAAAGGGAGCTCAGGTGTGACATTCACTTCCTGATGACCCATCACCAGGCTGATGGGTCTTCCTGGGGTAGATGGGAGGGAGGAGCTGACACTTGCAACTAAATAGGGCTGTGCATGTCTCCACACAAAGAGCTGCATACCACCCCTACAGTGAGTCTGGAGCCAGGCCAGGAAGGGCAGGAACCTTGTTGACTTCAAAGGCCCCTCTTTGAAGTCTCCCCCACTTCAAATGCACATCTGGGTATAAGTACTGGAACCCTGACACCACATACTCAGTACACTTCTAGATCTGAGGACATTCTGCCAAGAAGAAGGAGAGCTGTGCTGTCAGGAGGAACTGCCACTCTTTGTGACAGGGGGTGAATGTTTGCATTGTTCAGCATTCCATCCATCATTTGTTCCTTTTCCTTTTGTCGCCATAAGTGGGCAGGGTATGCCGTCCTGTGCTCACTGCGCCACTGGATTCAAGCTAGCCTGGCTGATGAAGGGTGATGCCCTGAAACCGGTCCCAGGTTGCTTGTCTCCGATTCAGGGAGGACCTGGCTTGCCAGTTCAGGTTGGAGTGTTCCCATGAGGAACAGGGTCAAGACTGATTTGCATGTGGCTGGGTCCAAACCGGTGGTGGTGTGGTGAGCAAAAGAACGATGGATTAAACCCAGATCTTTGTGACTGGGGGTGAAAGTTTGTATTGTTCAGCATTCCATCCATCATTTGTTCCTTTTATAAAGTTGGCACTTTCTTACCTTAATTATTCTGTGTCTTTTAATATGGGGTGGGTGACAGCTGGACTTTGTGCATTGCCTCTAGACAGATACACACACAGAGGGAGCTAAGATGTGACATTCACATCCTCATGACCCATCACCAGGCTGATGGGTCTTCCTCGGGTAGATGGGAGGGAGGAGCTGACTCTTGCACCAGGACTGTGCCTGTCCTCACACAAAGAGCTGCATACCACCCCTGTAGTGAGTCTGGAGCCAGGGTAGGAAGGGCAGCAACCTTGTGGACTTCAAAGGCCTCTCTTTGAAGTCTCCCTTACTTCAGAGGCACAACTGTGTGTAAGTACTGGACCCCGGAAACCACTTACTCAGTACACTTCTAGATCTGAGGACATTTTGCCAGGAAGAAGTAGTGCTGTGTTGTCAGGAGGAACTGCCACTCTGCTGAACTGCTTTGCTGTGTTGGCCTGCTGCCTCTTGCCTGGGAGTGAGAATGACTGGACCTGCATCTCTACATCCTCCAAGAACTTAAGTGACTCCAAGGGCTTGCGGACTTGCCTCCTGTTTTGAAGCCTCAGGGCCATCAAAGAGTCCCTTGAACTCTGCTTCAGCTGCTGGACTCTGCTAACTGTGAGTCCTGCCTTGCCAAGAGGTGCCAATCCAGTCCTGGGCCTTGAAAGTGGGTTCTGCAACTGTTTTTCTACTAAAAATCGGCACAGAGACGGCTATGCACAGATCGGAACCGACGCAGTGCCCTTCAACAGCGCCGCTTGGAGGACATCCTTGCGTGGCTTGACGACAACATGGGACACAACTGCAATGCTCAACGACGATGCATCTACCCTTCTATGTGGATCGGAACATCCACATCGAGTCTTCAACACTGACGCTTGCTCCATCCAAGGTACTTTTTTCAGCGGACCCTGCATGTGTCCTGTAACCGGCCTGTCCTTCATCGAGTTTGGCCTAAACTTTTGAATGACCCTGATCCAGTGTGACCTCAAGTAACCCTCAAGTGCTATTTGCTTTTGAAAACCTTATTGCAGTTTATTCTTTAAAAATTGATATCTCAAGTTCTACTTTTATTGGATTTTTGTCGTTTTGATCTTGTTTTACTCCTAAAAATATTATTTATTTTTCTAAACTAGGATGGAGTCTTTTTGTGGTGTTTTCACTCTGTTACTGTAATTTAAGTGTTGTACAAATACTTTACACATTGCCTCTTAAGTTAAGCCTGACTGCTCTGTGTCAAGCTACCAGAGGGTGTGCACAGGTTAATTTAGGTTGTGTATCTGAGTTACACTGACTAGGATTGTGGTCCCTACTTGGATAGGGTGCAAACTTCTGCCAACTAGAGACCCAATTTCTAACACTAATTCTATCCCCCACACTTCTTGGGCAGAGCTGTGGGAACACTCAAGGCCAACACATAACACAACAATAATAAACACTAACTTACCTCGGGACAGGCAAATATTGCCAGGTCACAGAAAGAAAAAAAACAGAAAGTGTGTTGTTAAGCTCCACCCTATTTTGTGGCAAGTTTTCAATCAATCAATCAATCAGGGAATTGTAAGCGCGCTACTCACCTGTGAGGGTCTCAAGGCGCTGGGATGGGGGGAGGTCTGCAGATCTGTTTAGCCGAAGAGCCAGGTCTTGAGGGTCTTCATGAAGATGTTCAGGGAGGGGGCGCGTCTGATGTCTGCCGGTAGCTCATTCCAGGTCTTGGCTGCAATGTGAGAGAAGGATCTTCCGCCTGCTCTGGCTCTGTGGATGCGCGGGGTTTCGGCCAGTGCGAGGTTGGAAGATCGGAGGTTTCTTTTGGGTACGTGGAAGTTGATTCTGTTGTTGAGGTATTTGGGTCCGTTGTTGTGTAGGTATTTGTAGGCATGAGTGAGGATTTTGAAAGTGACTTTTCTCCACTGGGAGCCAGTGGAGACTTTGTAGGTGTTGGTCGATGTGTTCGTGTCAGGGGATGCCGAGGACGAGTCTGGCGGCAGTGTTCTGTATTGTCTGGAGTTTGCGGAGTAGGGACTTGTTGATGCCAGCGTAGAGTGCGTTTCCATAGTCCAGTCTGCTGGTGATGAGTGCGTGGGTGACTGTCTTCCTTGACTCAGGGGGGATCCACTTGAAGGTCTTGCGGAGGATGTGGAGGGTGTTGAAGCAGCTGGAGGTGACGGCTTTGACCTGTCGGTTCATGGTGAGTGATGAGTCAAGTACGATGCCGAGGTTCTTGGCGTGGTCTGAGGGGGTAGGTGGGCTTCCGAGGGCGGTCGGCCACCAGGTGCTGTCCCATGCAGTAGGGGTGGTACCGAGGACAAGGACTTCTGTCTTCTCGGCGTTGAGCTTCAGGCAGCTGTTGGTCATCCAGACTGCGACGTCTTGCATTCCTTTCTGGAAGTTGAGTTTGGCAGTGGTGGGGTCTTTGGTGAGGGAGAGGATGAGCTGGGTGTCGTCGGCGTAGGATACGATGTTGAGGCCGTGTTGTCGGACGATGGCTGCGAGGGGGCCATGTAGATGTTGAAGAGGGTGGGGCTCAGTGATGAACCCTGTGGGACTCCGCAGGTGATTTTCGTGGGGTCGGAGAGGAAGGGTAGGAGTCTGATCCTTTGGCTTCTTCCGGTGAGGAATGATCGGATCCAGGCCAGGGCTGTTCCTTGTATGCCTGCGTCGTGTAGTCTGGTGACTAGTGTGCGGTGGGAGACGGTGTCGAAGGCTGCTGAAAGGTCAAGTAGGATGAGGGCTGCGGAGTGGCCTTGGTCCAGGAGGGTGCGGATGTCATCTGTGGCGGTGAGTAGGGCGGTCTCTGTGAAGTGGTTGCTTCGGAATCCGGACTGGGACGGGTCGAGGACGGCGTTCTCTTCAATGAATCATGTCAGTTTCCTGTTGACTGTTTTCTCTGCAACTTTGGCTGCGAAGAGGAGGAGTGAGATGGGCCAATAGTTCTTGAGGTCGGTGGGGTCAGCTGTGGGCTTCTTGAGCAGGGGTCTGACTTCTGCACGCTTCCAGTCATCTGGGAAGGTGCCTGTTTTGAAGGTGGTGTTGATGGTGCATTGTAGTTCGGGTGCGATGGCGGCCGCGGCTCTGTGGTAGATGTGAGGGGGCAGGGGTCGGTGGGGGCCCCTGAGTGGATGCTTTTCATGGTCGAGGCGGTGTCGTCTTCGGCCGTGATCGGTGTCCAGTTGGAGATGGTGGGCTGGCTGGTGTTTCTGGGGGGCCGTCTGTGGCACCTGGTGGATGGTCGATTAAGTTTTCGTAGAGGTTTTTGATCTTGAGGTGGAAATAGGTTCCAAGCTTGTCGCAGAGGTCTTGGGATGGGGTGATGTCTGTGGCTTCGCTGCGTGGGTTGGTGAATTCTTGAATGACACTGAAAAGTCCCTTGGAGTTGGCCAGGATTTTGTTGTGGATGAGGTTGCTCTTGGTGGCTCTGATCTGGTTGTGGTAGTCTGTCATGGCGTCCTTGTAGGTGGTGTGGTTTTCGGTTGTCTTGGTGTTTCTCCAGTTCTTCTCCAGGCGTCTGCAGGTGCGTCTGGCTTCTTGGAGAGCGGTGGTGAACCAGGCGGCTTTCCTGGGGCGTTGTCTGTCGGGGTTGCGTAGCGGGGCGAGCTCGTCTGCGCAGTTGGAGATCCAGGTGTGGAGTTCTCTGGCTGCGTCGTTTGCGTCGTTTGCGTTGGGTGCCCAGGTGTGGTTGTCTCGGGTGAGGGTGAAGTTAAGTTGCTCGTCGGTAACCTTGCTCCAGTTCCTTCGTGGTGGGCGTGGGGCTGGTTTGGGTGCCTTGGGTTTGTTGATGGAGAAGTGTACGCAGTGGTGGTCGGTCCATGGCGGCCGCGTTGTGTGGCTGAATTGGATGCTGTTTCCTGCCACGAAGATGGGGTCGAGGGTGTGTCCTGCTCTGTGGGTCGGTGTGTTGACGAGTTGTTTAAGTCTGATGCTGGCGAGGTTGTCACGAAGGATAGTGGAGTTGGGGTCGCTGGGGTTGTCGAGGTGGAAGTTCAGGTCTCCAATGAGTATGTAGTTTGTTGAGGCGATGGCGTGGGGTGCGATGAAGTCGGTGATGGTGGTGGCGGCGAAGGGTGTTCGGGGGCCGGGGGGTCTGTAGACGAAGGTTCTTCGGAGTGTGGCTTTGGGGGTGGTCTGGATCTGGAAGTGCAGGTGTTCGGCGGAGGGGAAGGTTTCGCTGGAGGTGGTGAGGCAGAGGGTGCTCTTGTGGGCGACGGCGAGGCCCCCTCCTGGGTGGTTGGGGTGGTCTTTCCTCTGGATCTTGTATCCATCTGGGATGGCGGTGCTGATTTCGGGGGCGGAGGATGCGTTTGTCCAGGTCTCTGTGAAGAAGGCAATGTCGGGCGAGAGAGAGTCGAGTAGGTTCCAGATTTCCATGGCGTTTTCAGGAAGTGTACTATAATTTTAAAAGCCTTATTTGGCTTTTTCCGGCTGGTAAACTAGTTTTTATGGAAGGGCAAGGCAAAGCTTCATATAGTAAGGATGAGGACAATGGAATGAGAAGGTAATGTGCATTAGGACATAATTCCCCTTTCTATGGAGGCAAATTCAGAGTCAAGTGTAAATTGCATATGTGCTAATTACAGGACTGTGCAAAAGGTAATTAGCAGGTAAGGAATTTGCACCTTATATTGCGAGTCAATTATAACTGGGCAATACAAGCGCACCTAGAATCTAGAATGCATACTTTTACAATTTTTTTTTATTTCAGGATTCAGAATCTGTAATTTGCAGATGCAGTTTCAACTTTTTACATCCATAATTAATGTAGATGCTCAAAATACATGTACGTTGGAGATGGGGAGACTGGAGAGGCCAATGTTTCTTACGTGCTATGAATGTGTATATTTAAGTGTATATTTCTAAAGCATATCTTTTGCATATTTTTTGAAGCACACTTTAAATGATCCATACTATAACCTGAATAACTTGATTTAAATCGAGCTCGAAGTATTTTTGCTCTGTCTAATAACAAAGCACTGGAAAAGTCTTAATCAACTGGAAGAATTCATAAACGAAATCTGAGTTTTAAAGTAAATGCTTTCAGCATGTGCGGCTTTTATGGATCTGCCAATGTAAACCTGTGCAGTAGGTCACAAGAGTGAAATCAGACAGTAGCAGATTGCTGTATGTGTCTGCCTTATTCCATTAGATACGAATGTATGATTACATTGTCTTATATGCAGCGGGGAGTTGGAGGAAAGAAAAATATTCGTTCACTTTTTTCTCAAGCAAAAATGCTGTGGTTAACACTGGGGATGCAAGGAAGTTCCCTGATCTGCAGGCAAACCAACAGATTAAAACTTGCAAGTGAGAAAAGGCGCTGAAGTGCTGCTGAAACAGCAGCCACTGTAGGTTTAGAAAAGTGAGCTACAGTTAGGGAAAATATTGCTGCCAAGAAATGTCACACTATGCCTGCAGATGAGTATTCCGTAATGAAAGGCAGTATTTTTTCCAATGGAACATTCAGATTGGTATCTACTAAATTTGGAAAGTTGGGATAGCCGCCCTCTGAGGACTAAAGTATAAAACACCAGAAACGTCTGCATTCACATCCTCAACTGGATATCAATATACATCTCTTAAAATATTACTTATATTGATCAGTTTCCAAAGTAATGGTGTGGAACAAAGTTCTGTAGGAATCCAAGTTATCAATGTACTAAATTATGTTTTTTAATTTTGTGCATAGATGCAAAATGCAATTTATTTTGCGAACATAGTTAAAATAATGGCAGGATCTAGAAAACAGGCCGTTTCGTGCTGTTTACGCAGTATACTGCCATTTAATTAGTTTGACCCCAACATTTTAAAAGTGCAAAGTAAGTCATCCTACAACCCATGTAGTGTTTTGAGTTCCATGAAAATACGAGAACCCACTCGGTTGAGTAATGATATATGCACACTCATTTGCCAATAGGAAAGTATGATGCTGTCTCCATATTATAAGACTTTTTCCTCCATGTACCCTCTTTTGTATTATGAAAGTGAAAAAATAACAGTTGTGCCAATAGATACAGTAAAAATTTTCCTAACTATTTTCCCGAAACAGATTCATAATTTCATAAGACTAACGACATGCAATCGATATCCCTCCCTAATTTATAAGTAGAATTCAAAAAAGGTATTAGCAATATCATTGGTCTGGCTTTAATCCCTAGCACCCAGAACTCACACATTTACACCACTCACCCTGCACTCACACAGGCATACCCATTGTTGTGTGAATGATTTTTGGAGCCCTAGGCAAGACATATTTTGCAGTCCCTTTTTTATAACAACTTTGAATTTTATTACACACTTTTGTGCTAATTGTAGCCCCAATAGTTGAAATATGTCTTTCTGAGGACCCCAAAAATCCTTAAATACGCTAGGCAAAGAGAGACGAAGGTAGTGATAGAGAGAAGAAGAGAGGTTCAGGTATAGGAACAGCCAGAGGTGAGCTAGAGAGCAATAAAGTCTACTTTTCCTACAGGGGGCATTGGAATGATGGGGACTAAGTTTATCAGAGTGGGGCTGAGTGAATCAGAGTGGGACTGAGTGAGTCAGAGTGAATGAGACTAAGTGAGTCAGAATGAGTGGGACTGAGTAGGTCAGAGTGAGACTAAGGGGCAGCCCGAGTCCACTGTGAAAAGTAAAACGTGATTTATTTACATACGAGTCTGCAAGCATTTGTACAGTTTTATCAAGCCTTCTACGGAGAGAGATGGCTGCGTGACCTGGTGCTGTAATTGGTACCGGTTAGGGGTGATATATGTCACTTTTCCAAATTAAGTTGTTCAGCACAAACAAAACATCCTGTACGAGCGGCGCTGCTCATAAATGTTTGTGTTAGTCTCTGTTACGTGGGAACAGATCGCGGTCCTGATTGCCGTCCCTTAAATGGGACAGTTGCCCGAGTTGAGGTCGACAATTACGAGACTGTCCGGTCGTTTTGTGGACAGACAGTCAGAAAAGTGACTGTTCGGTCGTTTGGTGGACAAACAGTTATTTCAGCGCATGAGTGAGACGCGTGAGTGTGCGAGAGACGAATTGTAAAAGAGGGGAACTGCTGCATGAGGAGGAAGAGTGACGTCAGAGAGTGTCGCGCTGTGATGGGTCGGTTGGTGTGAAGCCACGCTGGTATTGGTGGAGTGTCATCAGGAAGTCGAGTTGAGCGAAAACAAGTGAAGAAAACGTTGGTTTCATCATGAAATGTTTTAAAGTTTTACAAGATATGTGTAGAGGAGACAGATGAGTGGTTACTCGAGGGGGAGAAGAAGCTCCACCCAAGGATACCCCAGCCCATTATATGGCTACGAATGTGGAATTGCATACTATAATTTGGCTTGAAAATTGGCATAAAATGACTGAAAATGAGGGAGAATTAACTTTTCCGCATTATGGCACTTTCAGGTTGGAAGTGTTGTATCAATTGAAAACGGTGATGTCCTCATTGTGACCTTTACCCAGACCAACACAGTTTGAGGCGCTACATGCATGGATAGGAGCAGCCCATGATAGGAAAAGAGACAGAAGCCAGGAAAGGGTGAAAAGGTCAATCAGGGAGTTTCAGGATGCGCGATGGGATGCATTGGAGAAGAGATGGAGGGTGGAAACTATCGAAGGGGATAGGCTATTTCCGTTGATGATAAAAGTAGGAGAGGCCCAGAAGAGTTGGGGTGAGGAAAACGATAGCGACACAGATGACAGCTTGCTAGATAGACTGCTATCAGAAAGACCACCTCCATATAATCCAGATTCCGTAGAGGGAAAGGCAGTATCAACAGAGGGAACTGGAGAATCGCAGACTCAACCTAGTGCGAGAGTAGTCGGAAGAATATCAACTGGAACAGAAGGGATGGGAACACACACACCAGCAAGCATCGAAGCTAATGGAGTTACAGTTGTTACAAGGCTACCGGATGCTCTTACAGTACCGGTTACCATTGGCCCCATAGTGTCAGTATATGACCCAGATCAGGCAGGAAATGGAAGTCTAGCACGACCAGTAGCAGGAGAAGGGACTGGCTCAGGAGGGAGTGGCATAGTGAGTGGATTAGGTCACCTTCCGAGGCCCATGGAATCAAGATCGAGTACTCCTTTGCCAGCCACGGCAGACTCCTCTAGAGGACAGGTAGATGTAAGGACGGCGAGGCCAAGGTCTTTGGCCGATTCGAGATCTGACATAAGGATGTGGGAACCGCCAGTGAGAAGCCCTAATGATAGGATGACAGGAGACTGGGATCGAGGGAATTCAGGAAGCCGACCAGTCCTAGAGAACATAGTGGAAGCAAACCGATGTGGGGATCAAAGCAGTGAGAATGAAGAGTCAAGCGGTGCAGCAAGTCGAGGAATGCTTAGAACTGCTATAAGAGCTAAGATGCTGGATGTGATGAGATTAAAAGCTGAGGTAGACGAGATAATTAGTGGGAACCTGCCATTGGAAAGGATAGAGCTTTATGGACCAGACGAGTTGCTGTTTGTAGCAAAAGATGTAACTCGCAAGGCGAGATCGGCGCATGAGCAACTGACAGACTTGGCAAAGAGACACGGGGTGGATCTGTCCAAAACTAAATGCTGCAGGGAAGTCACAGGCTGCAGTACAGTGACCAGGAACTGGAAGAGAAGAGAGTGATAGGGTTGAGAACTCACATTCGAGAATTGATTGTAGGGATACGTGCATGGAGCATGCTCGACAAATGGGAGGAAAGATGGTCCAAAAGAAGAGCAATAAAAGAGCGTAGAAGAGACACCGCCTCCAGGAGGGGGATAGTAGGAGTGGGAAATTTTCCTTTGCTAGAGGTACGAAATGGAGGGTATGTGCATGTGCCTTGGAGTAGAGGTGATTTGGCAGCGTTTACAAACTAATTTCCTCGGCTGAGGGAGAAGCCTGTCGAGTGGTGCAAGCAGGTCGACCGGTTCGTTAAAATCTCGAAGGTGTTGTGGGTTGACCTGAACACATTGTTTGATATTGTAGTACCAAGTGATTTGTGGGCGGCTTGTAAAGTTGCAGTTGATTGGCCAACTTCCGAACCAGACAGGGATTTGGTTACCAATGGTCCTTCACCAATTGTTATGAAGAAGTTTGAGCAAGTAATTACATGGCTGAAATCCAAAATCTCACCACAAGACATTGATTGGGTTAAGATAGATCGAACTGTTCAGGAACCAAAAGAGTCCGTACATGAATATTACGAGAGGCTCTTACAAACCTTTGAGCAGTACAGTGGGCTAGACACATTAGACCCCAAAGACATGGGACAATTCGTTTCCAAGTTCGTCTTGGGTCTGAGGTCAGAAATCAGCTTCATGATTCAGCAGCATTTGATTTGCTGGCAGAACAAATCGGTGGACGAAATACTGCGGTACGCCAGGTACTGCAGCGATGAAGTGGACTCGAAACACAGGAAGCTTAAGGATAAGCTAATGCTAGTCCAGATGCAAAACGCTGACAGGGAAGGTCAGACACAGCCAAGCGGAGGGACGCTAGGGAGAAGACAGGGAAATAACCAAGGAGGGACCCAGAATGGGCAGGGTCCGGGAAGGGGGAAACCTATAGACCCTAAGACAGGGATGGATGTGGCAACACTGAAAAAGACAACTGCGTGTCAGTTTTGTCACAAGATCGGGCATTGAAAGCGCGAGTGTAGATCGAATCCAGCGAACCAAGTGCAACAAGAGGGAGAGACGGTGCAGGTATCTGAGGTCGTCAATACAGTGACGAGACCCAGGTCCATGCAAGGGGGGACATTGTGCCCGCAGGTGCAAGTTCCGCACCTCCGAGAATTCCACAGGGAAATCGAATGTACCAGCAGATGCCCCTTTTTAGGTCTCGGCTAGGCAGCGCATGCGCTGTCTCCTCGAGAGATGCTGTATACAGTATGGTGGGGGAAGCTCCGCCCACTTTTCTCCTAGCTTTACCTATCTTTTTAATTGGCCGAAATATTAAATTCTGCATTGTGATTGGTTTTCGGGAAGTTAGTCCCGCCTCCTGACGACCATGTTGTCATTTTTCTCCTTCCATGGCTATCAATCAATCAATCACGGCATTTATAGAGCGCGCTACTCACCCGGGAGGGTCTCAAGGCGCTGGGGGAGGGGGTAAGTTACTGCTCGAACAGCCAGGTCTTGAGCTGCTTCCTGAAGGCGAGATGGTCCTGGGTTCGCCGAAGGTGAGTGGGGAGGGAGTTCCAGGTCTTGGCCGCCAGGTAGGAGAAGGATCTTCCTCCGGCGGTGGTTCTGCGGATGCGTGGTACGGTGGCGAGGGCGTGGCTGGTTGATCGTAGCTGGCGTGTGGGCGTGTAGAAGGACATGCGGTCGTTGAGGTACTTTGGGCCCAGGTCGTGGAGGGCCTTGTGTGCGTGGGTGAGGAGTCTGAACGTGATTCTCTTGCTGACGGGGAGCCAGTGCAGGTCTTTCAGGTGTACGGTGATGTGGCTGTGTCGGGGGATGTCCAGGATGAGTCGTGCGGAGGCGTTCTGGATGCGCTGGAGTCTCTTTTGAAGTTTGGCTGTGGTTCCGGCGTAGAGGGTGTTCCCATAGTCCAGTCGGCTGGTGACGAGTGCCTGGGTGACGGTCTTCCTGGTTTCAGTGGGGATCCATCTGAAGATCTTGCGGAGCATGCGCAGGGTGTTGAAGCATGAAGATGAGACGGCGTTGACTTGTTTGGTCATTGATAGGGAGGAGTCCAGGATGAAGCCCAGGTTGCGTGCGTGGTCCGTTGGCTTGGGTGCGGTGCCCAGGGCCGGGGGCCACCAGGAGTCGTCCCAGGCGGAGGGTGATGAGCCCAGGATGAGGACTTCCGTCTTGTCTGAGTTCAGTTTAAGGCGGCTGTTCCTCATCCAGTCGGCGACGTCTCTCATCCCGTCGTGCAGGTTGGCTCTGGCGGTAGTGGGGTCGTTGGTGAGGGAGAGGATCAGCTGGGTGTCGTCGGCGTAGGAGATGATGTTGAGGTTGTGTCGGCGTGCGATGGCTGCGAGGGGGCTCATGTAGACGTTGAAGAGGGTCGGGCTGAGTGAGGATCCTTGTGGAACGCCGCAGATGACTTCGGTGGCTTCGGATCTGAACGGGGAGAGGCGGACTCTCTGGGTTCTTCCGGCGAGGAACGAGATGATCCATTCCAGTGCTTTCTCTCGGATTCCGATGTTGCTGAGGCGCTTCACTAGGGTGCGGTGGCAGACGGTGTCGAACGCCGCGGAGAGGTCCAGGAGGATGAGGGCAGCTGTTTCCCCGTTGTCGGTTAGGGTTCTGATGTCGTCGGTGGCTGCGATAAGGGCGGTCTCGGTGCTGTGGTTGGCCCGAAACCCGGACTGCGAGGGGTCGAGGGATCCATTCGTCTCGAGGAAGGCGGCAAGCTGTCTGTTGACGGTCTTCTCGATGACTTTGGCCGGAAACGGAAGGAGCGAGATGGGGCGGTAGTTCTTGAGGTCGGTGGGGTCCGCCGTTGGTTTCTTCAGGAGGGCGGTAAGCTCGGCGTGCTTCCAGCTCTCCGGGAAGGTGGCGGTGCGGAAGGAGGAGTTGATGATGTCCCGGAGATGGGGTGCGATGGTGGCGTCGGCTTTGTTGAAGACGTGGTGTGGGCAGGGGTCGGTTGGTGATCCGGAGTGGATGGAGTTCATCGTGCGGGTGGTGTCTTCGGTGTTGATCGGGGTCCAGTTGCAGAGGGTGGTGGTGGCGGGCATTGGTTCGGCGGTAGGGTGCGTTGTTTGTGCGTTGAAGCTGTTGTGTATGTCGGTGATCTTGCGGTGGAAGAACGCGGAGAGTGAGTTGCAGAGGTCTTGCGAGGGGTGATGTCGTTGTTTCCGGCGCTGGGGTTGGAGAACTCTTTGACGATGCTGAAAAGTTCCTTGCTGTCATGGGCGTTGTTGTCCAGTCGTTCTTTGAGTGCCGACTTCTTGGTGGCACGGATCAGCTGGTGGTGTTTGCGGGTGGCGTGCTTGAGGGCGGTCCTGTTGTCTGTGGTCTGGTCGAGTCGCCAGGTTTTCTCGAGAGTGCGGCAGTTCTTCTTGGATTCCTTGAGTTCGTTGGTGAACCAAGGGGTTTTCTTGCTTCCGGGTCTGCTGGGAGGGTTTTTAGTGGTGCGAGGTCGTCGGCGCAGGCGGTCAGCCACTTGGCGAGGTTGCTGGCTGCTTCGTTTGGGTCCGTTGTGTCGGTGGGTGTGTTCTGGCTGAGGGAGGCGGTGAGCTGCTCGGCGGTGATCTTGCTCCAGCTCCGGCGGGGAGCCTGTTGCGGGTGGTGGTGGGTCGCAGTCTTTCTGAAGCTGAAGTGGACGCAGCTGTGGTCGGTCCAGTGGAGTCCGGTGGCGTGGCTGAAGGAGATGTGCTTGCTGGACGAGAAGACGGGGTCAAGCGTGTGGCCGGCGTAGTGGGTGGGCGTGTTCACCAGTTGCTTGAGTCCGAGGTTGGCGAGGTTGTCCAGCAGGGCGGTGGTGTTTCTGTCGTTGTTGTTCTCCAGGTGGAAGTTGAGGTCCCCTAGGAGGATGTAGTCGGCGGAGGGCATGGCGTGCGGGCTGATGAAGTCTGCGATGTCTTCGCTGAATAGTGTGCGTGGTCCCGGGGTCTGTAGATGAGGGTGCCTCGGAGGGTGGTCTTGGGGTCCGTGTGTATCTGGAAGTGTAGGTGTTCGGCGGCGGTGAAGGTCTCGTCGGAGTTAGTCGAGATGCGGATGGTGTTCTTGTGTACGATGGCGATGCCTCCTCCCGTCTGGTTGACGCGGTCCTTCCGGGTGATCTTGTATCCATCCGGGATGGCTATGGCGATGTCAGGCGCTGAGGAGGCGTTCATCCAGGTTTCGGTGAGGAAGGCGATGTCCGGTGCAGTTGCGTCGAGCAGGTCCCAGAGTTCCACGGCGTGCCTGTGGACGGAGCGGGTGTTCAGCAGGATGCATTTCAGGTGGTTGCTGCTGTTGCTCGACTTGGCGGAGGTGGTGCACGTCAGGGGGCAGGTGAATCGGCAGGTTTGGCAGGTGAAGGGTCCGTGGGTGCGTCTCGGTGAGGCTCGGTAGCAGGCAGGGTTCCGGCCGGCATTGAGTGCGGTGAGTGTGGCGGCGTCGTAGGTCCGTCGAGTGGTGTTGCATCGGTGGGATCCAGGGGTTCTGGCGCTGGGCGCGGTCCAGTCGCGGACGGGCGCAGACGGGCTTGCCTTAGGCGCGCCTTCGGCGCGCCAGCGGCGCGCCCGCTGCGCACGTCCGCTGCGCGGCCGTGCAGCGGCCGCCATTTATGGGGAGGTGGGAGGGAGGAGCAGCTGGGAGGCGGGAGGCAGGGGCAGCGAATGGGCAGTCAGGGGGCGGGGCCGCAGGGGACGCAGCGGCGGGAATGGCGATAGGCAGCGAGGGGCACAGAAGGAAAAACGGGGGGAGAGCAGGTAAATCACGGGCACAACAACAGTGGGGCAGCGAGGGGCACAGAAGGAAAAACGGGGGGAAAGCAGGCAAATCACGGGCACAACAACAGTGGGGCAGCGAGGGGCACAGAAGGAAAAACGGGGGGAAAGCAGGCAAATCACGGGCACAACAACAGTGGGGCAGCGAGGGGCACAGAAGGAAAAACGGGGGGAAAGCAGGCAAATCACGGGCACAACAACAGTGGGGCAGCGAGGGGCACAGAAGGAAAAACGGGGGGAAAGCAGGCAAATCACGGGCACAACAACAGTGGGGCAGCGGGGGCACAGAAGGAAAAACGGGGGGAAAGCAGGCAAATCACGGGCACAACAACAGTGGGGCAGCGAGGGGCACAGAAGGAAAAACGGGGGGAAAGCAGGCAAATCACGGGCACAACAACAGTGGGGCAGCGAGGGGCACAGAAGGAAAAACGGGGGGAAAGCAGGCAAATCACGGGCACAACAACAGTGGGGCAGCGAGGGGCACAGAAAGGAAAGGGGAGACAAGCAGACAAAACTGGCACCGGGGCCACAAGCGGAGGGCGATCTTACCTACAGGAGCAGCGGGCAGACAGCACAGGCGGAGCTGTGTGGTGGGGGAGCGACCTACCTGGCAAGGTCAAGGGTCGCTCTCCTCACCGTGCAGCGGCCGCCATTTATGGGGAGGTGGGAGGGAGGAGCAGCTGGGAGGCGGGAGGCAGGGGCAGCGAATGGGCAGTCAGGGGGCGGGGCCGCAGGGACGCAGCGGCGGGAATGGCGATAGGCAGCGAGGGGCACAGAAGGAAAAACGGGGGGAGAGCAGGTAAATCACGGGCACAACAACAGTGGGGCAGCGAGGGGCACAGAAGGAAAAACGGGGGGAAAGCAGGCAAATCACGGGCACAACAACAGTGGGGCAGCGAGGGGCACAGAAGGAAAAACGGGGGGAAAGCAGGCAAATCACGGGCACAACAACAGTGGGGCAGCGAGGGGCACAGAAGGAAAAACGGGGGGAAAGCAGGCAAATCACGGGCACAACAACAGTGGGGCAGCGAGGGGCACAGAAGGAAAAACGGGGGGAAAGCAGGCAAATCACGGGCACAACAACAGTGGGGCAGCGAGGGGCACAGAAGGAAAAACGGGGGGAAAGCAGGCAAATCACGGGCACAACAACAGTGGGGCAGCGAGGGGCACAGAAGGAAAAACGGGGGGAAAGCAGGCAAATCACGGGCACAACAACAGTGGGGCAGCGAGGGGCACAGAAGGAAAAACGGGGGGAAAGCAGGCAAATCACGGGCACAACAACAGTGGGGCAGCGAGGGGCACAGAAAGGAAAGGGGAGACAAGCAGACAAAACTGGCACCGGGGCCACAAGCGGAGGGCGATCTTACCTACAGGAGCAGCGGGCAGACAGCACAGGCGGAGCTGTGTGGTGGGGGAGCGACCTACCTGGCAAGGTCAAGGGTCGCTCCTTTACTTTAAAAACTCCTTTGTTCCCCTGCCTCCCCCGTTCCCTCTCACAGTCCATCACTTCTCTGCCCACCACAACCCCCCCCCACTCCCGTTCTTGCCTTTTTGGACACCTGAACTTTGTTTACAATGCAATAGGGCTCTCGTAAATACGAGTCCTATTGCATTTGTAAATGTTTGTTTGAACCTGGGATTGGCTGAGTGCATTCGCACTCTATTTTGCCTGACTTGTCCTCAACACATACGCAATACAGACGTTACCTGGAAGCGGAAGCGCGGCTAAAAGAAGGCAGAAGGGTGAATGTCAGCAGCAGCATGGCGGCTGTAAAGCAAATGCGCGTCCCGCGGTGCGCTTTACCGAGGGCAGGCAGGAGCCTTAGCTTGCAGCCACGGGGATGAGGGAAGATAGGTGCAGCTTTACCGAGGGCAGGCAGGAGCCTGAGCTTCCACACAAAGGGAACAAGGGAAGGTACGTGCAGCCTGTGCAGGGCACCGTAGCGCTCCATGCACCCCTGCTTTTTTAAGCGCTGTCAACAATAACACGTGTCTATCAGCTATTTTAACGGCGCTTGTTTTTTAAAGAGCTTCCTTTTTTTTTTTGTTCGAGTGCTTGGATTATATGGCGATCTCGTCGAACTGATATGACTGGAATGTAGAAGTGGCGTCTCTGGTGCCATGACATCCTGGGGCTTCGCAGCGCTACAGGGTTCGTGGGCGCGAACCCTGCTAACACAGGTCAATGCACATGCTGTACATGAGTGTGCGTAACCAGGGGGCTGTGAATCGGATGCCACCGCCGAACTCTACTATTTACCCGTTATAAATCCATGTCCGACCAGAAATGAGGTGGGGGCCTCCGAACCCCTATTGCTTCCTACGGCAGATGCAGACCCCGGCTTTCACCCCCTTGGACCTCAGAGGTCTCATTGGAAAGGACGAACAGAGAAAAACCCCTTGGAAATCGCTCTGTATGATTGTAGCGCTGTCCTGGACAAACACATTCCTATGCGCTTTGTCGCCCTTCGACGGGCCCCGGTATCTGCAGGCTCATAAGATTGTCACGTTGTTTGACGTTATGTTATCGACTTTTGTATTTAGCACTTTCTACAACTCGAAGCGCTTCCACAGTCTGGGCGTCCTCACAGACTGGAGCAGTAGTGGTCCGGAGCCAGTACGTGGTTGGTGTATTATAGTACACTACTGGTCCGTGGGGTGTCCCAAAACAGGGCCTACTCAGCCCTTCATTCTTATGAGGTCAATAAAAACAGCGCCACTTAACTGGGTAGTAACACCAATGTTCGTCTAAACACAAGGGGTACTTTACTTTATGTTTGCGTCTCAGTAGCATTGTTTTAATGTCCTGTGCAGAATTATAGAGTAATGTTAAAGAAAGGGGGGGGGGCTAAGGACGACTCCCCACCCACAGCCTCTTGCAAGCAGTGCCAATGGACAGCCCTCTGTGCAGATGAACCCTGTGCGCAGCACTATAAAGTCCTTTCTGTCACGTAGGAGGCGGATTGGATATCCCGGCATGCCTCTGTTCGCACTTGCGTCTCGCTGGTTTTATAAAGAGCTTCCTTTTTTTTTTGTTCGAGTGCTTGTTTTAAATGCACATTCACAGGATGTGGACGCGACCTCGAGGCTACAACCTTGGTTTCCAGGCACCAAAGTCGGCAATCTAGCCATCAGACAACATCCTCTCACTTTGCCTAACAGTTTGATGAAACTGTCCAATCTGCCAGAATAGCCCAGGTTCTGTTTACTTAATGTGATGTTCTCTTCCCTAATGTGGCTGGCTGGTCCTCGAGTGCCTCGCTGGCTGATTCTGGAACCACAATTTTCTGGCATTATAAGCTTGAATGATCAAGACTTTATTGACAGTCCTTGATCCTTTCACTCATATCCACAGCAATCGGAGCATGCTGTCACTCTCATCTGTATGTCCTGCAAGACACGAGGATGTATTGAGGGTAACACATTTGATTTTATTGGAAATAATAATAATGTGTGGATCAGCTGAGCCGATAGCAGCATCTCTTTGGTGGTCTTGATGGAGTCATGCCAAAACACAGATAGGCACAATAAAGCAGAGGCGCCCTGCCACGGCCTGGGTGGCTGGCGGGGACGGGTATATGTGTGTGTTGGGGGCGTGGGCAATGCAGAAAATATCCCGGTGAAGGGGATGGGTTAAGAGCCAAGCCGGGGGTCTGCTGTCGTCTGCCGGTGGCAGCTGCACAATAGACTGCAGTGTTCTTATCCTCTCGGTTGTTGGTGTGAGAAGTAGTACCACCAGGTCCACTGATGCTCCTGGGGTAAGAAGTGCATGCTTGGTGATTTAGGGTTGCAGATCCCATGGGGGAGGGGGTCACTGCCTCTAGGATCTTCGCGGCCCTGATGAGTGCCCAGGGAGCAGGGCATGTTGAATGGGATATAACCCGTACCCCTATCCACGGTGTCTTCTTGGCTGATGGTGAATGTGTACAGAAACACATGCATGGGGCCTCCTGTGATGTGGCTAGTGGTGGTCAAGGGTAGGGGGGCGCTTTCTGCTCATGTGGTTGGCACAGCCCCACACCCCAAAGCTCCACACCTCAAGGAAGGCACCAATGCCCTCATACACTGCTGTCTATTGTTACTGTGCATCTGTGCAGTGTGCCTGTGTCTGAGAGTTACCCTGAAGAACCTGTGCAGGGCAAGAGATGGCAACCGACACCCCATTGGTCTACTGTGGTCTTTGTACCATTAGTCTTCGTGTGTCTGGATCCGCTGCAAAGAGAATGGGTACCTCGAGTCCTATAGGCGTGCTGTGTGTCATGGAGCGTGTAAGCTTGTGCCCATAGCCAGTGTCACACAGGATGTGTGATAGGTAACCTCTCTCACGAGAATATAGTAGTCGAATGTGTTTTCATATGGCCACGATATGGAAAGATGAACCGTAGCCTGCTGTGTGTACGTGTACGTTAGCGCTGTCTCTGTGTCTGGCCAATGCCCGTCCTAACTGTCTCAGAACATCTTGTTAGTGGCGTTCGCACATATGGTATTTCTGTCACACCGTTTCCTGTCGGTGTCTCCGGGTGTGCTGTGCAGGTTTCTGTTATCAGCAAGAATGAAGGCTCACGTTCCGGAGCTGTGCCTCGAAGGAGACTGCCCAGGAGCGCTGAATGAGTGAGTAACGTGCCTGCCACTGTCACAGGTCTCTGTGTGCTCTGTATATGTTATGTATTTGAGCTGTGTGTTGTCTGTTGGCATTTCTGTGCTCACCTCTGTGCTCCTCGTTTGATGTATGTTTGACTATGTATTCGTATATCCCAGGTCTGAGCGTCTGTTTATGTACCCAGCGTCTTAATGTGTTATGTTTGTGTGCATCTGTGTGCTTATCTTATGTTTGTGTGCCTGTGTGTTTGTGTATCAGTCTATAGTGTCTCTTTGTATAACGTCTGACTGCACGTTCTCCATGTGTAAGTGTTGTCTCTGTGCCTGTGTACATTGTGTATATATGCGTATGTTGGTGCTGTCTGTGTGTATACTTTGTGGCGACATGCTCCGTGGGTACATTGTTTTGTGTATTCGTCGGTCTGCATGTTTGTCTGTATGCTTCTTTTATGTCTTTGTATCTCTTTACATGTGTTATGTTTGCTCTTCGGTGTCCATATCTTGCCTTTGTTTGTTCCTGTGTGTCTTCTGTATGCATGACTTGCTTCTGGCCTAATGGTAGTGTATGTTATATGCCTCTGTATATATCTCGAGTTTGTGTCTCCGTATGCATGCCTTATGTCTCTGCGCCTGCATGTATTTCATGGTTTTGTATGCATGGCCTATGTGTGTGCCTCTGCACTCATGTCTGGTTTGTGTGTCTGTTGCATGTCTTAAATCTGTGCATCCATATGCACCTCTAATGCACACGAGCCTGTGTTTCCACTGTGCCTGTATGCATGTTTTATGTCAGTGTATCTGTATACCTGTCTTGATTTTGTGCCTGCTTCAGGCGGGAGAAGGGCATCAGATATTTTGCAGGCACTGCTAGCCATCCACGGTCCACCGAGAGAAGTCAGGGTATGTAAACACGCCGTGCTGCCCTGGGCCAGAGAATTCAGGAAGGGGATTTTTACTGAGGGGAAGAAAACACAGATGGGATGCCTATGTTCACGGTCAGTGCTACAGAGTGCTCTGTGCCCTGTACTAATATCAGGATATATTGTGATAGGACATTGTTTTTGTAAGGCAAGTATTTAGGGGTGGGGTAAATCCAGCCACAGGTCACGCCTGCGGACCTTTCAAATGAATCGTCCTGTCAGTCCAAAGAAATTGTCTTCCACTAGCACCCGTAGACAATGATATTTTTTTCAAATCTTGTATTTTCAGTGATATGACCACAGAAGGTCCTGCTTTTATATTAAAAACAGAGCTTTTGACTATACCATGTCCAGCTCAAAGGCAATATTTCTCTCCATGTGTTCCCATACCTGGCGTGTCACGCAGTTTGGTGCTTACTTTCCCTCTATGTTAAAGAACAGTAGATGTTTCAGCACCCAGGCTAATGTGCTGCATAGCTAAATACATATAAGGTCCCAAAGGCGAGACCGATTGCATTGCAAATGCTTGTTGAGGATTGTGATGATTACAGTTCAGACCCGTTGGCATGACGGTGCCTGAGGGGGGAGGAAGACTGCACTCTTGGGGCAGTCTTAGAGGTAGACCAGAGGGGACCGTTTGTCGAGGCGGATGTTGACGGTCATCCCACCACCTTTTTGGTTGATACTGGTGCTACCCGTTCTACTGTGAGATCTGCAGTAGTTCCCAACCTACCCCTCTCGGGACAATCAATCCAAGTAGTAGGAGTGGCAAATAAGAAGATGACTAGTCCATTGACCGAGTCGATTCCTGTGAGAATAGAAACTTTCCGAGATTGACACCAATTTGTTGTGTGCGTCTCAAGTCCAGTCTGTTTGCTAGGACGTGACCTGTTGTGCAAATTGAATTGTACCATCTATTGCACCCCAAAGGGAGTGGAGTTACAGACAAATGATGATGATGCCACCTTCAAGGTTGCAAATCAGCATTTCTGCACAGAGATGTATCCTATGTTAACAGTGGAAGAGCTTCCATTCGACCTAAGATATTCAGTTTCATTGGATGTGTGGGATTTTACAGGAGAGGAGATTGGATTGATCAGAGGTGTTGAGCCAGTTAAGATCCAGGTCAAGCAAAATGCTGAGTTTCTGAGAACACCTCAGTATAACCTGTCGCCTGAAACGATCACAGGGATTAAGCCTGTAATCGAATCCATGATTCAGCAGGGAATTCTGAAGGAGATAATGGGCAGTCCATGCAACTAACCCATTATGGGATTGCAGAAACCAAGTGGGAAATTCAGAATCGTGCAAGACCTGCGAAAGGTCAACGCGATTGTGGTTCCGTGTTGTCCAGTGGTACCGAATCCATCAGTGATACTATTCCAGATTCCATGTGAAGCCGAGTGGTTCACGGTGATTGACTTGTGCCAAGCATTCTTTTCGATACCGTTGCACGAGGAGAGCCAATTTTTGTTTGCTTTCCGTCTGGAAGATCGCGTGTTAACGTGGTGTCGTATCCCTCAAGGGTATACAGAGAGTCCATCAATCTTTAATCAGATCTTGAAGAAGAATCTTGAGAGTCTTGTACTGCCGCAGAATTCTGTTCTTGTGCAGTACATCGACGATCTCCTCATCGCGTCAGAAACGGAGGATGCTTGTAGGATTGACACGATCGCCTTACTGAATCATTTAGGGGAGAATGGACACAAGGTGTCCCCAAACAAGTTGCAGTACTGTCTGAGTGAGGTTCAGTACTTAGGTCATCGAATTGAGAAAGGCAAGAGAAAGGTGTCACCAGATCGAATTGAGGCGATCATGAACATGACTGTGCCTACCACCCAGAAGGAAGTGAGAATGTTCTTGGGAATGGTTGGTTACTGTCGCCAATGGATTCCCAACTTCTCATTGAAGGCGAAGCCTCTGCAGAGGCTGACGCCTAAGATTGTGAGTGATCTGGTACCATGGGACAATGACTGTCTGATTGCGTTCTTGGAGTTGAGAGAGGGCTTATGTCGTGCTCCGGCTCTGGGAATGCCTGACTACAACAAGTCCTTTTCATTGTTCTGTTATGATCGAGAAGGTTGCGCATTGTCAGTCCTGACTCAGAGTCATGGAGGTGTCCGTAGACCAGTTGCCTACTTTTCAGCTACGTTAGATCCAGTAGCTTCAGCGTTGCCCGGATGTCTCAAATCCGTTGCCTCAACAGGTGTCAGCATTGAAAGGTGTGAAAGTATCGTTATGGGTCATCCTTTGACTGTATACGTTCTGCATTCTGTTGATCTGTTGATGACAAGGACTAAAACACAGCACCTGACAAACAATAGACTCACATGCTACGAGCAAGTCATACTTGCCGCGGAGAATGTGACTCTGAAAAGGTGTTCTGTTTTAAATCCTGCTACATTGATGCCATTGCCAAATGCAGATGATGAAGATTGTGAAGACCACGACTGTCTTGATGTGACTGAACCGAGACCTGACATTGTTGATGAACCTCTGTCTGACCCTGATGAAATTTTCTTTGTCGATGGTTCATGTTTAAGAGACAATGTGGGTCATTTGAGAGCAGCGTTTGCTGTATGTACCATTACTGGAGTGGTTGAAGCTGCTTGCCTAGAAGGAGTATTCTCCGCACAAGTAGCCGAAATCATTGCTTTGACTCACGCCTGTTTGGCAGCTGACCAGATCCGAATCACCATCTACACCGACAGCCAGTATGGGTTCGGTGTGGTTCATGACTTCGGACAGCTATGGTCTCAGAGGGGTTTCTTGACATCATCTGGATCTCCTATCAGAAATGGAGAATATGTAAGACAACTGTTAGAAGCATTGCAACGTCCCAGAGAGATAGCAGTGGTAAAGTGCGCTGCACATGGGAGGGGGACGGACTTTGTTTCTATCGGAAATAAGTATGCGGATGAAATTGCACGTTTTTGCGCTGAACAAGGGTGTATATTTACTGGAGATTACACTGGAGAGAGCCAAGAAAGAACCGAGCTCAGCATGATGTTAGCCATGGCAGACACTTGAGAGGAACTCAAGAGCCTGCAGGAAGGAGCTTCAGATCAGGAAAGAGATGTATGGACCAGATCAGAGTGTGAGAAGGGGGATATTGGCATTTGGGTTTCAAGTGATGGTCAAGCAGTGTTACCAGATGACTTATTGAGCCCGATGGCAAGGCAAATTCATGGTGCTGTGCATCTAGGAAGAGATGCGATGGTGCGAGTGTTCAGACAAACGTGGTACAATCCACGGTTTTGTGCGTTTGCTGAAGCAGTGTGTCATAGGTGTGTTACCTGTCAACAAATGAATGCTGGAAAGAAAACTGTGGTTGCACTGAGTCACATTGGGAGGTCGGGAGGGCCTTTCAACAGGATACAGCTTGATTTTATCGAAATGTCTTGGTGCAACGGACTGAGGTACATTTTAGTGGTGGTATGTGTTTTTTCACGATGGGTGGAAGCTTACCCAACACGAAGGTGTGACACCCTTACAGTAGCGAAGCTCTTGTTGAGAGAGTTGATTCCACGGTTCGGTTTTCCAACTTCGTTGGAGTCGGATAGAGGAACACACTTCCACAGTGAGATCATGAAACTACTTTGCGCTGCTTTAAATGCTGATCAGAGACTTCATTGTAGCTATCGACCAGAGGCTTCTGGGATAGTGGAGCAGATTAATGGAACTTTGAAAGCACGGATGGCAAAAGTGTGTTCTTCTACATCTTTGAAGTGGCCTGATGCGTTGCCTTTGGTGTTGATGAGTGTTCACAGTGTCCCAGATAGGAGGACCGGTCTTTCCCCGCATGAAATCCTTATGGGGAGTGCGATGCGATTGCCAGCAATACCATTTTCAGCCTTGATAAACATCACTGATGACTTAATCCTTGATTACTGCAAAGGACTAGCTGATGTGGTCCGTTCTATGTCTCAGCAGATGGAAGCTGCTGCTGTTCCGGCTTCAAGAGATCTCTGCCACAACCTGTGCCCGGGTGACTGGGTGCTTGTCCGTAAGCACGTGAGGAAGAGCTGTTTGGATGCTCGGTAGCGAGGCCCTTACCAGGTGATACTTGTAACGAACACAGCGGGGAAGTGCGGAGGGTTGCCGAATTGGATACACGCTTCCCACACCCGCCGAGTTTCAGAACCCTTGGAAGAAACAGCTCCTCTCGAGAATGAAAATTCAGCTGTGGCAGCAGGGCCATGAGAGAGGACAAGCCAAGCTGTGAGGGTTGCTGACAAAGCTGGTTGCTCACCAGACCAGGCTGAGGAGGGTTACGCTACACACAACCCAGGTATTGACTCTGAGGAAGAAGGTAACGTTGCGGGAAATGTAGAGTCAGACTCAGCCGAAGGAAGTGGTGTGCAGGGGGTTCGAGAAGAAAGCAAAAGGGCTGACCGAGCAAGAGAATCGTGGCCTGAAAGACAGAGAAGGCTGAATCTAAGATTGGCCCCTGAAAGAGATCTTGCCCCTGTGTCCGAGGCATCTGAATCAGAAGTGAGTGAAGAAGAACCAGACCAAGGAGGCCTGAGAAAGTCGAGAAGGACAAGAGTGCCTTGCCAGAGATACGCTGCCCCGGAGTGGACTTACGTAGTAACTGATGCCGGGAGTAGTGAGTTCCGGGAGGCTGAGGTCCGTGCGAGTGATCAGCAGGAATCCTCTACTGAAAATTGATGTGGGACTGATAGTTCCAGGACTTGAAGTTGAAGGAGTGCTGACAATCACGGTCCCAAAACCTCCAGTTTTGAGCAAGGTGCGAAATCTGATATTGCATAAATTGGTTTCCCCGACGTTTGGATTTGAAGCATCACCTCATGCACTGGTAGATGTTCGTCTTGAGATATGGCAACATGTTTTAGCTGCGATTGGATCTGAATTTATCGTAGACTGCGAATGAACTGTGCGTTGTAAATAAGTGTTTCAAAGAAGATAACCTAGGCCCGAGTGGAAGAAGAATAAATTTAGGGTTTTTCAGTAGAAGAAGAAAGAGGGCTAGGGAAGTCTTTTTGGACTGTGTAAATAAATCCAGGAGAACTGAACTTTGAACGAATTTCCAGGATTCCAATGAACTTTGCTTGAACTTTTGAGCGGCAAATCGAGGTGGAAAGAAGAGACTTTTGTGTATCCTCTAATTTTTCGTGTATCCTCTAATTTGAACTACTGACAAGAAAAATGGAGTCTGGAAATCCGAACCGTAGGTCCAAGTGTGTGATAGGTACTTCCATAGTGGGAGTGATAGTTTTAATAGTTATAGTCATTATAGTGTCAGTAACTATTTCACATGAGCCAGAAGTCGTAGCGGTGAAAGGGACACCTACACCCAGTACTTCTAGCATGATAGAGGACACTATAGGAGCTGAAAAGGCTATGCTAGATCAACATAGTCGTAGATTGCATGTAGATTTGTCTAGAGGTGATTTTAAGCTTAATGCGTATGCCAAGCTGCTATATGAGTATATTGAAATGATGGATGTGAGTGACTGTTATGTGTGTATGCAATTGCCTGCATCAGTGGATGAGGGCATTAGATATCATCATCTTCCGTTGACTTATGGGATTTCATGTAGTTTGTTGCTTAGCATGTTTTATGGGAGAGGTCATTATGAATACTTCTTTTCCAATTATGATGCGGTGCTTTCAGAGGTTCCAGCATATAAGCACCTGAATAAGTACGATTATTATAAGCAGGAGGATAGAATTGGGAAGTATTTCATACCAACTATAACGTTAGATACCGCTTATGCACACAGACATAACCTGACATGTTCACTAACAGAGATAGAAAAGAAGTTTGTAGATCAAGTAGAGGATAGATATAGACAGCTAACACAAACACGTAACACTGGAGAAAGTCCATTGGATTGGACAAAGGAGGAGTTAGCTCACAGAGCGAAAGGGAGCTATGGCCCTACAGCATTAGATCTTGTGCAAAAAGGGAAGCTGTGTGTGAAACGTGTCCAGACCTATTATGATAAGGTTTATGTGGGACAGAGTGCGTGTGACCACGTTTTCACCATGGAAGAGTCAGCAAAGAACTTTTTGCAGGGTCCGGTACAAGTGGTGCCAACAGTATACTTTGTGTGTGGGAAAAACGCTTATGTGAGATTGCCTGCCAATTGGTATGGTACTTGTTACCTGGCAACTGTTTTCCCCAAGATTTACCATGTAGAGGAGCTAGGACTCCTAGAAGGAGGAATGCATTCTAGGGTAAGGAGAGATGCAAGTGCAGGAGGAGTGATTGGAGATATTTTTGGAGCTATAATACCGAGTTTGGGAGTGATTTTGAATGATGTGAAGATTAGAAAGTTGGCGACTGTGGTGGACAAATTGTCGACAAATACAGCTAAATCACTATTGCTTGTTGATGGAGAGATGTTCTCGATAAGGACAATGCTGATGCAGAACTGTCTTGCTTTGGATGTCCTATTGGCAAAAGAGGGCGGAGTCTGTAAAATGCTGAAGGTGCAAGAGTGCTGTACTTATATACCAGATAACAGTAAAGATCTGAAGAAGTATATAAGTAACATCACTTAGATTCATCATGAGATCCAGGATCTGACTGAAGAGGGAGTTTGGGAGAAAGTTGGAAAGGGATTTGGTAAAGTGGGTAGTTGGTTCGCGAGCCTGGGAAAAGGTATTCTTGGTTACATTCTGAGACCTATCATTATAATCGTGGTCTGTGTTATTTGCCTGTGGGGTTTTGTAAGGGCTTATCAGTGGTACAAGGTGAATCAAGTCGACAGATCCCTCAGGGAGAGAGAGGTAAGGATGTCTAGACTGCAGGACAGTCATTATGAGAATATCAAGAATCTGGAAAGGTTCTGACAGGGAAGATTGGCTACAAGCTCTGTTTAGGTCGGTTCTTTCTCCAGGGAGTTGTGATTTTGTTGATGACACTAGTCATCAGAGGGGGGAACTCATAGAGCGCAGTGATATTTTGAAAATTGTAGGGGTACATTATATTCATGAATAGTCCGTACCCGCATATATTCTTATGTGTGAGTTAACCTTAGTTAGAATTTGTGTTGTAATAATCAGTGGTAAATGAAAATGTTAAGATGAGTGTGCCATTCAAGAACCGTAAAGTGGCATTTAGAGAAAATTATGTAACTTTCAATGTTCATTGTTAATGCATAATGAAGTAGTTATACGTAATGTAATGCAGTAGATTTAAACGTGCATCATGTTGAAGTTGCACACGCATAGGTGATTAATTGTGTCTAAACGTGATGAAATGTAGAGCTTACAGATGTAACATTTTAAATGTGTTTAAGTTGATGTTAAAGGCCTAGATGGAGTATCTGCTCCTTGGCGTTAAGAAAGGCCTAATCGTTTCCTTATGTTAGCTGGTTTATGTAGGCCTGAAATGTATTTTCCCCTGGTGAGGCTCTCATTTGGAGATGGTCAGCGAAATTCATGTGCGTGCAAGATTGTTTTGTTCTCATGCTTCTGTTGCAGGTGCAAGGACATCGTCCTCGTTAGTTAGAATAACGCTTTTGTTTTAGGAGTTAGGTATAGAAGAAACTGGTTACAAAGTCTTCAGGAATGCCGATAATTAGAAGTTGTGCTGAAGAAGCCTGAGACCCAAGGACACACCAACCGTTGTTGGAACGAGTACAAGTTTTGTGGAAAGTTACCTACGAGAGGTGCCTGGCCAGAGGAGGTGTTGCAGGAGGCGTGGTCATTAAGTGTCCATTTTGTATTAGGGACAGTGCCCCGAGGGTGGAGAGCGGATTGAGGAGAAGCAGAGGGCAGAGAGCAGGGAGCAGAGGGCAGAGAGAGAGAAGGAGAGAGCTGTAAGAGGGTAGAAGGAAGGGATCGATTCTTAGGATGAAGACTTAGACTGGCTTTTACAACGTGAGTGTACTTCTTAGGAAGTCTTCACAAGCTGACACCTTTTCTTTTCCTTGATCTTGCTTGGGTAATGTTAAGTAGGGATGCCACTTTAGAATAGAGTAGGGATAGATTAACGGATTTCTTTCACAGATACTAATGAAGACTAATATAGATGTTGGTGCAGTTATTGCTTGTTTAGTATTCCTGGAATTGCTCATTCTCTTTATGCTATATCAGATTAGATTGGTTCGTAGGATGGACTTTGTATTAGTCCCTTTGTATTTCTGCAACCTCGTTCTGAGGTGTCTGTATGTTCAGCTATTTTTGGTTTTGTAATAAACCCCTAAACTTGGAATTCGGAGTCAGTGATTCTTTCCGAACTTTGCTTAAAATGATACATAGTAGTTTGTTATGAATACATTGTTTCTCCCCTTTACACTTCTCAGCGGGTAATAAAAGATCCAGTCGACCGAGGGTTCCCAGAAACTTTTATAGTGGAATCCGGCTTTAACACTTCCAAGTACCACACACTCTAAATGGTGTAGCATACATACCACGTGGGCAAGCGCTTCAGCACCCTGGCCTGTTGTGGTAAGCGCTATCCAAATATTATAGTACAATGCATACATATGATGCAGTCAAGACTGCCACCATTGACTGCTGGTTGAGAAGCACAATCTAACACTTTATTTTGTAAGTGCAGTATGGCATTTTCCAGGTACCTAAATATACTGTTGCGGCCATCTGAAGGAGTGTGTGGCTCAGTCTACCATTGGAGAAAATACATTTTAGTTGTTTCAATATAAGGTATTACAGCCTGGTGAGTTCACCGTGTTCAATCACTGATAATATGTCATTATTATTACCAAATTCAACTGTATTTTTTATCGGCAACTGAAGGATGAAAGGCTGATATGACTGACTCAGTGACTCTACCGAAATGTAAACTGTGCCTGGTGTTCGCACACCGAGCTCTGATTGCAAGTGGTCACTCTACACTTTCCAAAACATGTGGAGTAGATCACGTGTGTTTTAGGAACGTGTGTGACTCAGTTTCTGCCACTGACGTCTTGGTCGAGTTCGGAGATGTGCAAGGGTGTATGTATGTTCTCGTCCCTTTAGTCACCATCGGCATTTGAGGCCCCCGCTGTTCACAGGCATATGTGCATACTGACAACCAAAACTGCGTACAATTATTGTACTTGCGATTTTTAAACAGTTTTCAAATGTATGTATTGGTGCTGAAAAATGATATGCAAATCAAATAGTGATACAATAACATCGTGTACTGAATACACCATGTATATAGTACTATTTTTTGTCTCACTTTCCAAAGCTCTTTTTGTGTTTGATAGTTGATTGCAGCAAAGGAGACCCCAGAGCACAATGACTTGAATCGTCAAAATAAAGGAACATGCTCAGCACAAGCAAAACATCCTGTAGGGGCCGAGCAGCTCATTTAAATTTCTGTTGGTCCCTGACCCTTTCATTCACGTGAAAACAAAAAGATCGAGGTCCTGACAACCGAAAATGCCTTTCAATCAAATACTGTACTCACATTTCAAAGGTTTTTTTGTGGTTGATTAATTAAGGCTCCATCGGAGCGATTTTAGCACCTACAGCGCAGGAGGCCCCAGAGCGCAATTTCTTGAATCGTTAAAAGAAAGGAACATATTCAGCACAAAAAATGCTGTATGAGCGGAGCTGCTCATTTATGTTAGTTGGTCAGATGGAGGTCCTGACAACTAAAATGTATACAACTATTTCAGTAAAATACGTGCACTTTTTAAAAGTTTTTAAAAGAACGCACGGCTAAATGATATGCAAATCTAGTAATATGCACATGTACTGAATACAAGTATAATATTTGCACGGTCACTAGTCACCAACTCACTATTAATTATTAAACTTACCTATATGGAAGCAGGAAGCCTGTAACTGCTGCGTGTGTACTCTAGCCAATCCTGACGCTGCTGCTGCGCCTGGATTGGCTGGGGCAGGCAGTCTCACCACTCATTACTGAGACCGGGGACTGCGGCTCTGAGTCACCCCGGCTCACTAATGCGTGGTGGAGAGGCTGTGAGAGAGAGGCCTCTAGTGCGCAAGTCGGGCTGGCTGGAGAAAGGCAACCGTCCAACCCGACATGCGTACTACGGTGACCCTGTGTATGTCAATTAGATTATTAAGCCCCACCCCCCAGGCTTGCACTGGCTTCTCCTGGACCTTCAAGCCTCTCACACGCGATACATGCTGAAACCGGCCGTGGCTGAGTGAAGGGCTTCAAAATGTTAAGTTAGTAGTGTATATGGTATTGCTACTATTCACATTTAATTGGGGAGCCAAGTGGGGCAAAATATGAGTGGGGTAACGCAACATTGGCCTAAAGGAGGCACGGCCCCTGTCTGTCGCTGGGGGACACCGAAACCTCGCACCTGTGCCGGAGGTCGCAGGTACCAGGCTTTATTTTGCTTGTTCACCCCATCCTTTCCCAACTCTGTGACGAGTTGGGAAAGGGTGGTATGACAGGCTGATTGACATGTAACCATGGTCACTGCAGGGCTTAAACATACAGTTCCCCTGGCTACCTTTATCTGTGTTGCCTCAATATGTCACATATGGGTGGGGGGGGGGGTGTCATGCCTGGCCCCAAGGCATGGAATGGAATTTCTCCGGCTCTGGTGATCGCTCTCTAATGGCTGGTGCATGCACCTTTGTTCACCTTTGCCAACTCTCAGACAGAGACTGTTGCTGGACAGCAGGAGCTCTGCATTTTTCTTTTGTTACACCAAGAGTGCATATATGTTATTATTCACTCTTGGCATAACAATAACAAATGGGCCAGAAAACAAAGGGGTCATAACCCTTGAGCCCATTGAAAGGAACCGCCACTGTCAATCAGGCATATCTCACGCTACACTTAGATACATCCGTCCCCTGCATTCATATAGGAATACCACTCACCCAGAGTTCACACAGGGCACAGCTTATCCTTCACCCATACACACCCTCAAGTTGCACCCAGACATTCCCAAAATCCTGCAATCAGGTTCATTACTCATCCCACACTCATAGTCGCACTGCTCATCCTCACTGACACAGGCGCATTGCGCAGCCTGCACTTACACACACACTGCTAACCATGCACTCACACACGCACACTGCTCAGCCTACACTCATATAGACACTACCCTCGTCTTGAACTCATACAGACACTCTACCCACAATACACACCAAAACCCTGCACACAGGCACATTACTCAAAACAGGCACACCTTCCACTCTAAACTCACACATGCTTCTCACCCTGCACTGATACAGATGCTCTGCACTTGACAGTACTGAATATATCCACCTCGGAAGGATGACAGGTTGAGATAGTACTGCTAGGATTAGAGCCAAGTCAGCCACTCCACCATTCAAACCTGTAGTTCTAAAGTAACACACAGTTAGGAAGCCAGTACTTGATCAGCTGAGCTACAGTACCCACAACTCAAAGTGAAATATTTTTCAGGCAGGTGTGCTACACCACTATATAACGGATCCCCAACCTTCTCATCTTGCCCCCCAAAACCCACCCCCATTAGCAGTGGTGGACTGTGGCTACCTGTCGGGCTTCTCAGTCCAGCTTAAAGTATAGCACTCTTTTACCCACTTCACCGTTTGCCCTCTGTGTCCCTGGGGTTCTACAGAGCACCTTCGCTGCACCATCTCAAAGGTCTTGCCCTTGTGTATGAACATCACATGGAGATCTGATGAAGAAACTCAGATGTCAACAGGGGGTAAACACAACGTAAATAACTCCCATGTTGCAGTGCGGGAGATATGTTTGAGGGTGCCGGATTCAGAGAACGCAATATGATGGAGGAGGGGCTAGGAGAGGCACCATGTGCCAGTAGGATATGCTAATTCTAATCCTCACATCACTAATACTGTGTGACCCTGGGCAAACTACCCTTTCCTCCCTATAACTTTCAGTAACCAAAGATGGGAGGTAATTGCTGCAGTGCACAGAGGTTTGCCCTCTGCATAATTCAGCTTCACAATAGAATTACTTGAACACCAAGGGTATGAAACTGCTGTCTGCAGGTCTCTGTGAACCTTCTTCATCCCTGACGAACCACAGTGCACCCTAGTTACACTAAGGGCCATATGTATCAAGCCCATTTCCCGTTCGCAAACGGGCCGATTCTCAGAATCGGCCCGTTTGCGACTGAACAAGCTTCTTTGGGATGTATCATCCCAAAGGCATTCGCAAAATAGAGAATCGCAAAAATTGCGATTCTCTATTTTATGATCGCATTTAAGGAATCGCAAATTGCGATTCCTTAAATGAAATGTATGAAGCACCTAAGTTGTGCGATTATGGCTTAAGGAATCGCAAATTACCACCAACTACAGGTTGGTGGTAACTTACGATTTCTTTGAGAAATGCATTTTTTGCATTTTTCAAAGTGGCATGTGGCGCACATACATGCCCTTAGGGCATGTATGTGCGCCAAATGTGCACCCATGCTCATTTCAGGGGTGCAACAGGGTGTCCTTTGGACACCCTTGCAACCTTGAAATTGCATTCTCAATTTGCGATTCTCTAATTGCTAATCGCAAATTGAGAATGTCCTCCCATTCATTCCTATGGGCCTCTAGGCCCATAGGAATGAATGGGGAGGGTTTCTTAACTGCGATTCGCAATTTGCGAATCGCAATTAAGGAATATGTAGGATTCGCAAATTTTCTTGCGAATCCTACATACATCTCGTTTGCGATTCTCAAATAGCGATTCTCAAAAATTTGCTATTTGAGAATCGCAAACACAAACTTTGATACATATGGCCCTAACTGTTTTACAGTCGCTACACCCAGTCTGCCAAGGCTTCCTTTGAAATAGTATTTTTATCCTGAGGCCTTTGAATACCCATTCTGTAGCAATCTGCTCTTTTTGCACTTTTGAGACCTGCAAGGGTCAACGGCTTGTGGAATGATTTAGAGCCTGGTGCCCTGTACTGCGTGCATGGAATGCACAGTTTATTGTGCAGGGCATGCTACAGTATGCAGGAGATATAGCCTTGTAGTTCATCAAGGGCGACAACAAACGCACCGTGCTTTGGGAGTGTTTTTACATATTAAGAAGGTTTTGGCTTCTTTGGAGACCCAGGGTAATGGAGGAAGTGTCAACTGGGCTGAATCTCATCGAGCAGACCCTACACTCAGGCCCCAATGCTTGGGCTGCTAAAATATCCGCACTGAGAGAGAAAACGGTTGATGCTTCGGTTACAGCTGGAACCTTTTGAAATGTAACTGACATCGAGGATTCGAAAATAAAAGTCTCTGTACTGCAGCTCTGCTTAGCAGCTACATCTAGGAAGGTTGCTGAGTGCAGTGAGAACAGATTGCTGCTATGTACAATGGTGCTATAGAAATCGATAAGAAGTGGATGTCCATCACACTGTTATTCACAAACCCATATGTGGTGCAATGGAATTCTAGGTTAAAATGCACTTGCTTTTCTGTCAATGGTGCCACCACTTTGAAACTTGCCAGGGGTGGGCCAATATTGTTTTACAATAGGAGGCAGTTACCCATTACAGGACACCATTTTTAAAGATAGCAACCATCCAAGACACTTCTTCTTGTGGTATTTAATGTTTGTGCTCTATTCATGTCACTTTGTTGGTCAGTGTTTTCAGTTTGCCAAAAGGCTACATATTATTCTTAATCTATGCTGATCTGTGTTTGGAATTTCTACAGAAACTGGAAAAGCCAGAGTTTTGGAAAACATAGATTTTCCCCTGGTGACCAAAGCTGGTCTGCTCTGCGTAGTTTAAAAGTATATTTACAAAACTGTACACTTTCTGCATCTTTGATTGGAATGCTACAGGCTAAAAATAGACCCTAGCAACAAACACACTGAGGAGTGATTCTGGCCACCTGTATTTCTGATTGAGTGATGGAATGAGGAGAAGACAACATACACAGGAGGAAACATTTTCTTCCACTTCCCCAAAATGTGTTTAACTTTGCAGGAAGACATTGATTCATAAATTTCACAATTGTCTTCTGTTTTGCCTGCTACAATTGTTTTTGGAACTGGGAAGACTCGGAAATCCAGTGCACAATGGAAGAGAGGACAAAGAGAGGAGCATAGACTGGGAGAGAGATCGCACACTGATTGAGATACCAAGCAACACAGTGCACACAATGGGACAGACGCCAAAATATGAAAGGCAGGATACAGTGAGCAAGCACAGAGAGGTGAGAGAGAGAACAGTGTTTCACAAATGGCAGAGACAGGAAGTCAGCAGCGCAGCAGAACCAAAATGGCCGCTGCTCTGTGATCTCTGTCCTACTTGCTCTTAGACGTAGCTCTGGCTAAGGTTCTGTTGCTGGATCACTATTCAGCAATTCTGGAGGGGGTTTGGAGGTGGATAGCCTGCAGAGATGTTTATTTTCTTCGTTGGAGAACTAGAACTGAGTTAAACATATAGGCCCCCTCAGAAATGCATTCTGAGGAAAGAGGCTGGATATATACAAGCCTGCCCTAATATTCGTGTTAGTTGTTGCTCTA
Source organism: Calotriton arnoldi (assembly GCA_963921515.1). Classification (NCBI taxonomy): domain Eukaryota; kingdom Metazoa; phylum Chordata; class Amphibia; order Caudata; family Salamandridae; genus Calotriton; species Calotriton arnoldi. The sequence continues at coordinate 704,555 of CAWUFW010008575.1, read as the reverse complement.
GCATTTATGCAGACGTTTAAGAGAAACACCTAATTTTTGACAAACGCTTGATATATATATATGTATCTTATGCTTTATATTAAATGCAACTTCTCCAAATATAAATAAAATATCTTTGGGTCAGCAATTATATTAAACTAGTTCTTCAGTGAGCTACTGTACTTTTTATGGTAATTAAGATTTATCGACTTCAACTTCCACATATGTGTTATGCAGCAGATAAGCAAATAGTCCCCCAAATGGACTACTTTTGGTGCAGGTTTTCAGCTCTAAATTAATACATATTTAATATTGCACTTTCAAAAGGTTCCTCTTATTGTTGCTATATTAAAACTCACTTCCATGAAATCCAGAGCCACAAATATTCAAAAATGCAACTCATTTATCCCACTCATGATTGCATTTCTCAAAACGTAAATCATTTCATTATACTTCAATAAATCCCCAAAGCTTTTCTGACTGGACGTCCTTTATCAGGGGGTGTATCTATATGCCAAACGCTGTAAATAAAGAGGAAACATATGCTCATGTCGTTGAGCAAGCAAGAAAACTTTCAAAAGGCAGATTGTGAGATGCTAATTATGAAGCAAACATTCACTTTGTGATGCACTAAGAGACATGTATGTCAAACACTCTGATAACAAAATGTGCTGTTGTGCACTCTGGAACAGAAAGCGCTCTAAGATAGCATGTTATAAACAAGCATTTGAAATGAAATAGGTCTTGCATTTGCGAGAGTTAGAGCTATTGACATTGTAAATGACAATGTCTTTAATCTATGTGCTTTTGTTTGGAGTGAAGTGGACAAAGTGAGGAGTAAATACAGAGGGGAAGGTTGAGAGTGCATCGCGAGCTGGAGTGGCAGAGAAGAGGGTTAGAGGGAAAAGGAAGGATATGGGAATGCAAGGAAATAAATGTGAAAGAGGGGGAGAGTGGTAGATGCAGATGGGGATTAATGAGGTAGTTTTTGAGGAGAGGAGAGGCAGAGATATAAGACAAGGATTGTGTTTGGTTGTGCTAGAGATAGACCGAAGAGAAAGGTGGCCTAGAGAGAATCCTATTAGCCTCGCTGACTTAGCTGTATTTAACAAATCTGCCATTAGTGTCAATATGTATGCAGAATAAAACTGAGCAGGACCCTGGCAGCTTTTTGTCTTTTGAACCTTTTTTTTCCCCTCTCTGTGCTGAGGCTGCATCAGGTAGTGTGGTACCTCCAGGAATAGTGCACTTCTTCACCCAGGGTAAACTTTGTGAAGTGGCCTAATGTGTGTGGTTATGAGTAAAAGCAATCTGGCCACTTTGTGACCACTGAGGAGCGAGACAGAGACAAAAGGAGAGGCAATAAGTGGAAGAAAGAGAGAGGGGTAGCTGGTAGCAGCAAAGTAGAAGTGAGCACTGTTATTTAAAGAAACACAATAAAACGAAAGTCGCACTTCTCTGGAAAACTCTGTCAAGCGGCGCTAATGAATGTGGTTCTAAATACAATCAATCTAGCAGCCTTTTGTATTTTGATCCTTTTTTGTGTCCGTCCCGAGGCTGCACCATGTATTACCATTCCTCCATGAATGATGCACTTTCTCACCCGATCTGAAACCAATTTGGGCACTTTGTGACCACTGAGGAGGTCCGAGACAGAGACAGGAGCGGGAATAAGAGGATGAAAGAGAGAGGGGGGAGGGACAGCTGATAGCGACAGAGCAGGAGAAGCCAAAGTGTTTGTTTTCAGTAAGTGAGGAGGAGACAGAAAGAGAGGGAACAAGAGGAAGAAGGAGAGAGGGGGAGGGGCAGCTGCAATCACCGCGCCATAGATAAAGCACATCGTGCCACGCTGCCACCATTTATTAAGAAATATAAATAAAATTCAAAAACGGACTCATACTCACCACATCCACAGCCCAGCACCCGGCTGACCTCTTTCCTCAGATTGCGGCCACTTTCCAGTGGTAGGAAGAAGGCCTGAAAAAGCCTTGGGACTGCTGCAGTGTGATGACGGACCAGGCGGGCTACTTCCTGCAGAGCAGGGGGTGCTTTTAAGTGTGGGAGGTGGTGGGGGTGGAGAGGGCACCCACCAGGGAGATGCAGAATAGGATTAGCAGCGACAGTGGACTATGTCGTCTGAAAAATGAAGTTGTGTTCGACGAGAAATGGCGCATCGAATTCATTCAGCAGTTCTAACCTTGCTAAATTGTTAATGACTGAGCGCGACATACTGTGAAAAAAAGAGTTAATTTTTTTGCCATGAAAAGGTGTATATTAACCAACACCGTATGTGCTTTGTTCGCCGCTAACTGTATTTCCTTGAGTGAGGCTATGGCGTGTCATACAGCTCACATTTAAAGTTCACCGTGAAAAGCGGGCATTTCGTGAAAAAAATATGTCAGTGAGAGACAAGATTAGAAACCTGCCTATGAAATGCTGCTTCGAACGCAAGCGTGTTACCCTTCTTATAATGACTCTTGCCTTGCAGCGTGGGCAGCGGAGACAGGCAGAACGTTGCCTGCCTCCCATTCAGGGGCACTCAACTCGCTATCAATGGCAGCACGAGCAAAGCGCGCACCCTACTCTATCGACTGTGTGGTGTGCCATGCAGAACAAAGCAAGGCACGGCCGCCATATTTAAAGAATACAGCGCAGGGGGCCCCGGTGCGACCATCAGAAAAAAATAGTTTTTTACTAACAACTGGTCAAGAATGGAAGTGGAAAGACACTGTTGTTAGGCGGTGCTGCTCTGCAAAAAAAAAAAAGTGAGGTATCGCCCTGTTAACCACTTAGGAATCAGCAAAGAAGAGTGACACTGCTTTCAACCAATGGGAAGCCAGCAGGCGGGAGCAAAGTCCTGTATTGAATACAGCAGGTCTGCCATACAGCGCAAGCACGCTGCCCAGGCTCGACCTAAAAAACGATTGTCTAAAAGTTGTAAATTTGTGAGAATACTGACTTAACTCAGGTTGTGCACATCAGGAACTCAACACAAGCGATTAAGCTTTATTTGTAATTCTACCCATAAACAGGCTATGATAATCTCTCCGTTTGATTGAAGCTGTTGCACAGATTTCTGTCTTTATCAATCAAAATAGATGTGTCTCTTGTTGACCCTAAATCAAAAAAATGGCTTCCTCAATAATCCAAAGTTATAGAATCTCAGGAGGTCTCTCTAACTAAAATTTTTCAGAAATATAGGCAATACATAGTACCTGTAAAATAATCAGCATTGATATTAAAATTTACATAATAGATGGGCTGGGTTATCTATGATTTTGTCAGACAATGAATTCAGAATTAATGACAATAAGTAAAGGTTAGAACTAATTACTTCTAAAACAAACAAAGTTGCTTCTATTAAAAAAATGCTTCTTGCTTTGAAAAATAAAAAAGACAATATCATCTTCACATTTTAACCTCACCAAAATCTGGAAGGTCAGAGTTGCAAACTATATTTGGAGATTCTTCGATGATAAACTACCTAATGTAACATTGAAATAGATAAAGCTTATTGAGTCCCCTCAAACGGAAAGCCAAATCTTATCAAACCTAGACGGATTGAGGGGCATATTCTCAAGGACTCATCGCCGAATTAGCGGCACTTTTCTGCCACGAAAGTGGCAATAGATTTATCGCCCTATTCACAAGCCTGCGCTAACAGCCGACATCGTCAGTTTACCTGCGATAGCTGCCGCTAAAAACATCGCCAAGGCTAACAGCGACAACTAACGCTAATCATATGCAGAGTAGGCGTTCCTGTGCAAAAACTCACGATAACACCACTTCGCGATATTCTCAACGACCAGCCAGATCGGCGATGCGGTCCAAAAACAGGCGATAAGGCACGTTAGCAGCAGGGACTTAAGACCTGCTTTTTTCTGGTCTTAAGTAGGACGAAAACCTGCAGTATAAAGGGAGCCCAGCCCAGAGCCACATCTGAAGACCAACAGATACCATGGAGCTACTAATCATGCAGCTTGGAGACCCAAGAGGGCCACAATACCCACCGCCACCACCCCCAGGACCACTCCCACCCCCAGGACCACCCCACCCCGGACTGCCACAGAGCAGCGCAGAACAAGACAGCGGACCTTTCAAAAACGCACCAGCCTCAGAGACTTAACGCCAGAGGATGTCATTGCCCACTACAGTCTCAAAAGGACAACCATCCTCAGCATCCTGACCCACATTGCCCACAGGCTGACGGTACCAACACAGCGGACAACCAACATCCCTCCGCAGACAAAGCTGCTGGCTGTGCTGCACTTGTTTGCCTCTGGTACCTTCCAACCAACAACTGCCTGAGTCGGAGGAGTCTCACAGCCAGCCCTATCAAAGTTCCTCACACCTGTCTTGGATGCCATCATCAGCTTGATACCCCAGCACCTTCACTTCCCCCACACTGCGCAGGAACAGCTGGAGACCAAGCAAGGCTTCTACACCATAGCTGGCTTCCCGCACGTGTTGGGGCAATTGACTGCACACATGTCCTACTTGTGCCCCCTGCCGACACTGCACACAATTACCGTAACAGAAACCACACACATTCCATCAATGTGCAGGCAATAGTGGACCACCGGGGACTGTTCACCAATGTCGTCGCCAACTTCCCAGGCAGTGTGCATGATTCCTACATCTTCCGACAGTCCATCATCAACCAGCGCTTTCAGGATGGCACCTACGGAAATGCACTGCTCGTTGGTAAGTACCAATGGAACACACCACACACCTCAAATCCACAACCAACATGCCCACCAACATGCCCACCTACCAGACACGACAACACAAGTAACTAAGGTAACAGGGGCCAGACATGTAGACAATCCACAAAGGCATAGCCCCTCTGCCACACAATTGCAGAATGTGGGGAGAGGTGGGAACCAAGAATGTGCGAAGGAGGCAATGGACCCATGAATAAGAATGTACACAATGCCAAGTGTGGCGGTGATGTGCTGGACAGTCTTGAGTATGCAGAGCACAGACATGTCCATGTGGACATATGCTGCTGGTGTCTGTAGTGTTGTGGACAGTGGACGCAACCATGTCACCTCAGGCAGTCGGGAAGACCTTGGACATGTAGCTATGTTGCCCCCCTGTAAGCGTAAGCATAGTGGGCTGGGCCGGCGTACGCCAGTCCAGCATAGGAGTGTGAATAAATAGCCCGGGGCTCTGGGCGTGGTTCACTTCCGGGATGGCCACCAAAGTAACTACTGCGTTTGTCTCTGTGTCCGCCATATCCTGACCATAGGCCTACACACACGTGGCCGACCACCTTCAATGGCCAAATTTACACCGGCGACGAGGTGGCTACTTCACACGCCACCCGGCGCACATCTCGTCATCGCCTACAGGGGCGTGTCTGCCAGGGCGGCGCCCCTCACCCTGCCACGAGGCCGCCGCGGTGACCGGTGGTGCCTGCGTGATCCCGTGCGCCTGCTGCACCCCAGCCCGCTGGTCCCCAGACCCGTCCGGCGCCCAGAGGTGATTGCCTGCAACTGCGCACCCAGGCCTCACTGCTCCCCTGCCCCCACCGGCGTGTCTCCAAGAGGGCCCACCACGTGCCGGTGCAATCTTCAAGCCCGAGGCCCGCAAGCTTGGCAGCCTCCTCAGCCGATCGCTGGCTTCCGTGCAACAGGCCCCCAGCGCACCCTGCGGCACCGCACCGCGGAGTTCTGTGTGTGTTGACTGCTCCCTCCGGCCTACACTGCGGTCCAGCAGGTCTCAGACAAATCCATTCCAGTCCGGCCCTCCAAGCCTACTGCATCATCGTAGGCTGCACACCCGCTCAGCTCTTCAGGTGGGCCTACCTCAGTGCACCGCAAGTCATCGCCACACGGCGGTAGGCTCGTGCCGGATGCAGTGCCTCAGGTGCCACTAGCTCTGTGCACCACAAGTCATCGTCCCGTGGGGCTACCCCACAAGTCCGCCTCCAGCAGCCAACAGCATGTCCTCGGTAACGCCACTGGAGCCCTTCACAGTCACGGGGCCACCCCCGTCCCAGGCAGGCCGCTGGAAAGCCTGGGTGGAACGTCTGGAGACGTACTCCGAAGCGCACGACATCCCAGCGCCTTGGTGGCGGCCCACGCGTAGGCGTGTGAGGAGTGTGAAGAAATAGCCCGGGGCTCTGGGCGTGGTTCAGTTCTGGGCTCTGGGCATGGTTCAGTTCCAGGCTGGCCACAAAAGTAACTATGGCGTGTGTCTCTGTTGTAGTGTCGGCACCAACCGGCCCTTAATCGACAATCTTGCAATGTAGCATGCACCCGGAGGGCGGGCTCGCCCGAATGGATAAATAAAGGAGCGCAAGATCGCTCGGGGTCTTGGCTCATACATGCCAACTGTTGTGTGTGTATCTTCATTGCCGCAGCATAAGCCAAAGGCCTAGCCTCAATCGCAGCGTGAGTTCAGCCAGGCCTGAACTCCACATCTGTGTCCGCCCTATCCTTACCATAGGCCTACACACACGTGGCCGCCCACCTTCAACGGCCAACATTACAGTGTTGTTGTCAGGCTTGCGGACATGCACAGACAGGCATGACAATGGTGTGCCGTAGGAGTGCAAATGATGCAACAGCGCAGCGCACACAAGTAAATAGGCTCGGGGGAGGGAGGAGCAGCTGTGAGGCTACATAATACACATTGATCCCGCACATTTGCCAGAAGCAATACATGGCAAACATGAATCCCAAAGTCACACAAATCACACACCACAAAACTTGTAAGTCTGCCAACACAGCATGCAGAACCACCAATTTACACTAATCTCACTTACCTCTCACAGGTGATCAAGGATATGTACTCTGCCCGTGGATGATGACACCCCTCCGAGCCCCGAACACCCCGGCCCAGAGGCAGTACAATGTGGCCCACAAACGCACCAGGGGCATTGTTGAGCGCACATTTGGCGTGTCAAAGTCACGTTTCAGGTGCATGGACATCACAGGTGGAAGACTCCTGTACAGCCCAGAAATAGTGTGCAAGATGATCATTGCATGTTGTGTATTGCATAACATATGTGTACGCACCAATGCCCCATGGATCCAAGTGCCAGATGCACCGGACGATGATGAGGAAGATGAGGCAGGTGGACCACACCCCACTGCAGCTGCAGCAGGAATAGCCCGAAGGAACACAATCATTAACAATTTCTTCGCATGAGCACGTCACATTGTGACTGTCCTTAGCAATCATGGAACAGTACAAAATGACCACATGAACAGCATGTGCAAATAAATTAATTGCAACACACATTCCCTGTGTGCATGTCAGTCCTCTGCATTAGCACATCACTCTGACAAGTGTAAGTGCAACATTAAGTGCTAACAATCTCACAAATGGCAAATAGATGGTGGGTATGTCACCTCTGTACAGAGAGGCTGTTCAGGGTGTCACGTATTCGGAATGCCATTTCAGGGTGTCAAATGTAGTACGTAATCCCACTCATCAGCGTATCACATGTGTACATAAATATGACATGAAGGCTGTCATTGGTGTTCCAAAAAAGACAACAGGGTGTCATTTAGGGTCAAATATGAATTTGCGGGTGTCATTTGGGGTCAAATATGAAATTGCGGGTGTCATTTGGGGTCAACTATGAACCACCCTGATGCAGAGATGCACCCTGTGACTCAAGTCCCACAACATGAGCAACATGGACGTAACGGGGATGGGGGCACAGTGAACACCTCAGCAACATGGGAGATGCACACCAGCCAAAAAGCCAGTAGGAATACCTTGCGTAGAACACACCAAGGTGTCCCCTGGACATATGTGCCATGTACAGATCACATGTGTACACGGACGTCATCCATCAATAGTAGTGAACAGCGTCAGCTAATAGGTGCAAGGTGAGAAGTCACACGCCTCCTCACAGCTACCTGTACCCATCAATGTCAGACTGCAGCAAAACTCCACTGCTACATCAGAGCATGCAAATTTGACCGCGAGGGCACGTACATGGCTGGTAAGGGTTCAACCGTGCCGGAAGGCGAAGCAGTGACACCCTCCCCCCCAAAAATCCACATCACATTTCCAGAATGCAAGCAGATGACAAACTAACATTAGGGATGAAAGCTCCTTTGTCTGAACTAGAAGGCGGTAGTACATCTGCACCTCCGACCTTGGAATTGCATGCGCCCGGCACCCCCTGAGATATACCATAGCAGCTGATGACGACTCCCACACTACGCACAGCGCTAACCAAAGACCAACGTATACACACCCCACACACAGAAGTCCTTGCTCGCAGTTCTCTTGCATGGAATGACCTTCACACTTACGCATAGACCATCCCAGGAGTCCAACCGCTGCACACTCAAACAAATCATTGCTCCGAGCTGTGGCATCCACATAACTTTGACTTTGACTCTTTTACACACAGCCCTATTTCCTACATTGACGTGGGGCTAAGTTGGGAAATTGTGAGATTGTTGTTTAGGAGCAATGGGGCCACAGCTAGTTCACACATTCCCAGTCATCTCACTGCCTATCTGGGTCACGGTCAAACATGCGCATTGATATCAGTTCCCAGGGAGTACCTTTTTTTGGAATCACTGCCCCTATATTCATCCATACTTTCATACTAGCTGGACCAGTACATGGCCATGCAAACCCCACTTTACATTGTTGCCCCGTGGAGGGTCAGCCAGAGTCCTTTAGGGATAGACAAGTTCATCGGAAGAGAGAGTTCAGTCCGCAGTCTGATTGCTGGGTCATTGGTAACCAAACCAAATATGGCAGTCCATGTCGAGGGCCAAGGTGAGTGTTGCAGAGTGTATCGGGGGACAGTGGAAGGTGTTATTCCAGGGCATGATGCAGAGGGCAGAACCAAGCTGAAACAGGCCATATGGCGGAGATGAATGCTACCGCTTCCTTCTTACCACAAAGGCAGAATCATCCACATCATCGTCCTCTGATGTGTGATGTGCCTCACATGTGGGTGGTGGTGTTTTGTCTGCAGCACTGTGTGGCAGTGACACATCAGGGGCCGGAGGTGGATTGTCTGCCACACTGTGAGGCACTGACATATCAGGGGGTGGAGATGTGGATGGAGTAGTAGCAGCAGCATTCATCTGCACCAGGCCTTGTGGCAGCAATGCCATGATGAGGATCTGCAGGGCATGGAAGATCCCAGCTACATCTCGCTGGTGTGCAGCCGTGGCAGCCATTCTTTCCGCCTGCATCCACTCCATGTTCTCCATGATCCTCCGCATGTGTCCCAAATCCCGGCTGACATCGCTGGAGCCACTCTGACTAGGCAGTTGTTCTTGTCTCAGAGTCATGACTCCAGCGATGTCAGCCATGGCTTGTTGGAGAGCATGGAGCGGACTGTGGGTCTCCGTTAGGGACTGTAAGTGGTCCCTGATGGGACTTAGACACCCACGTATGGCAACTAGTTTGGCTGCCATGAGGTCGAACCCCACCCGCACCTGATCAGCAATCTCCTTCTGGCCCTCTAACACATGGCGTTGGAATGCCATGTGTTGGTCGTGGGGGTCCTGGGAGACAGCCGTGGTGGTGGGTGCTTCCTGCTGTGTGGTCTGTGCAGGGGGTGGGGTCTCCTCAATACAGCTGGGCTGCCCTGCTCCTGGGGGGTGGGGTGCTATGGGTGTCCATGAGCTGTTGGAGGGCGTCAGTGTCGATGGTGTAGAGGTCCTCTTCATCATCAGTGAAGAGATGTATGGTCTGCTCTGCAGGAGGTGTTGATTCTCGCTCTGCAATGTAAAGGGGAGATGCAGTTTAACAGTGTGTTCCATGTATGTTCACGCATTGGACAAGTTTACAAACAGACTGCATGACAATGTACATTGTGACTGTTTGGGAGGAGAGGCCTATTTGATGCGGGACAGTGGACGGGGCATATTATCAAGAACGGCGTTAAAAATTATCGCCGGTTTAGCGGCAGAAAACTGCCGCTAAAGCGGCGATAATGGGCTTGATAATATGCCCTTGAGAATTCCAATAGAAGTCCATGTTCTGGTGTGAACATGGGCTTCTATTGGAATTCTCCAGGGCATATTATCAAGCCCATTATCGCCGCTTTAGCAGCAGTTTTCTGCCGCTAAACCGGCGATAATTTTAACGCCGTTCTTGATAATATGCCCCGTAATTTCTACACCATCAGGGATGTGGGGTTGTACTTGTACATTATCATCTCACGGTTTCCTGCTATGCCAAATGTGATTGGCCAGTTTCTACACACAAGCGGCAGCAGTTGTGTCCTCTGTTCTATTGGGAAAGTGTTGTAGTTTGTACCACATTGTTGTCAATGTTGATGTGCTATGATTCTTATGTGTGTGTGCTGCATTGTGGGAGAGTCGCCCCTTACGCTCTGATTTTGCTGGCCCTTATCCCTTTCAGGTGGTGTGCCTTTCACTTCTGTGCTTATACAGTGCTGAGATGTTGCAGACTTGGGTAAATTGGGCTCTTGGTGGGAGTTGGGACTCTTGAGCATGGTTTGTCCGCAGATGTCTTGTTGACGTCAGGGGTTGTTTGCGCACGTGGATGTGTCAGAGTGTGACCTGCTCCTTTACGGATGTGGTCCACACTCAGCCACCTCAGTGTCGTGGCGTGCACCATGTCATGATAATTGGACTGCAGCCATGCTAATCGTCATGCAGTGTCACTTGCATTGTCAGTGTGGCTCACGGACCCGCAGCTTTGCTGGGTTCAGCACATGTGCATGGGTTTGTTGTGAGATTAGTGATGTGTGGGGAGGGCCTCCTCTGGGCACATTGTCGACGGGGGCCTACTTGCTGTTTCTATGTGTGCTGCAGTATGCCAAAGAGATCAGGGACATGATCCAGAGTCATTGTGGGTGTGCACTGTGCTATACTTAATTGTGCAATGTGTGCCATTGTGCCCATCTCCCCCCGTCCCCCCAGCCCCTGGTCGTCACTCACCCTGTTGCTGTTGGGTCCGGTCATGTTGAGCAGTGTCCGGTCCCCCAACTCCTGCCTCAGTCTCCCCACTGATGACTGTGGACACCATTTCCTCCATCTCATCCAGCTCCTGCTGTGGCGCTGGACTCCCACCTCCAGTCTGCATTGCGGCTTTCCGGTTGTTGGCGAGTTTCAGCTTGGTTTTGCACTTCACATCATTCCAGCGCTTCTTGCAGTCGTCCACTTCCCTTCTCTTCACTCCGACTGCATTCACCTTGGCCAAGATGGACTGCCATATTGCATTTTTAGTTGCCAATGACACAGTGGAGGTGATGGACAGTTGTTGGTGGTGTTCTATCACCTCCGTAATCAGGATCTTGTTTTCCTGTGGACTGAATCGCGGGTTCCTCTTCTTCTTCTCCTTGCCCTTCTCCTTCCCCGAGTTCCCTGGCTGGTCCTCCGGGGGGGTTTGTGGGGTTCTGGGTGGCCTCTGTAGTTGCTCCAGCTTCCTCCATGGTGCTTCGCAGTTGTTTTTTGCAGCTTTTATGGTGATTTTTCCCGCCTGGCGTGGGAATGGCAAGCCTGGCGCTGCTTTTCACTGATATTTTTATCGCTGTTGGGCCCATCGCCACTTTTTTCACGTTCGGGTTTCCTTTTTTATCGGCGTCCCGGTAATTTTAACGCGGACATTTGACGCGTTATCGGGATACTATCGCCTGTTGCCGGCGTGTTGAGAATACGCCGTTAACACGGCGTTAGTTTCCCACGATAGACGGCGTTATGTAAAATTGCGTTAACCTAGGTTGGCGATAATTATCGCCCGTTTTTGAGAATATCCTCCTATATTTAAAGTCTTATGACACCATTGCTTAATCTTAACATGTAAAGTAGACATGAGAAGTCCCTTCGCTTATGGTGGAGGATTAAAAGATGTACATCTATCATGATTTTGCAGCAATTTGAAAGGAGTTTTCTTGACTACGTCCTCTGCTGGAGAAAAAAACTTGCTACAAATATGGTTTGTTTGGTTCTTTGACCATGAGAATTTAGAAGGGTGATATTTCCAAATTGTTATAATAACTTCTGACTTAGGTACCTATTTAGACCTTCATAGTTCACTTTTTGATGGATGCTCATGATAGTGAATACTGATAAGCTAACTAAGGTCTTATGAATTCTCTATGACTTTAGTTTTCACTGTTTACAACCTCTTGTATAGTTTCTACATTACTTTTCTCACAAATAGTCTCTTAAAATCTCTTTAGGCAAATTACTCTGCTCTTCACATCTATTTAGTGAAGTGATTCCCTCCTGGAACCTTCTATGTATTGTACGTGTTGTACATTTTTATGTGGACTTGATATATTACAAATAATCACCCTTCAACATTATTGCAATAACAATTTTATTGGAAATTGAAGTGGAGAATAGTAAAGATTATTGTCTTACTACCCCCTCATAAAACAGATATAGGCTTTCATTAAGAGACACGTAAAAAAGATAAACATTTAGCTACAATGAAGAGAGGTTGAATAGGGAGCATTATCTCTTCACAAGCCTCAGGTCAGAAAAAGAATGTTGCTATTTGGCAACTAAAAATTAAATGTTGAAATACTATAGAAATATAGTGATTTAAAGGGAAGATTTATATATATTAAGATAAAATTAAAAAGGTGTTATTCACATAGTTGATCCATATGCACCTACTATTGGTGATCCTGTTTTTGGGGGAAAATATTGCCAATTAAATTATTAGTCTAGGGAATATACTTATTATTGTTGATGGTCACTTCAAACGTATAGAGCACTACTAACAAAGAGAGATTATCTTCTGCTAAATGTAAACCTTCTAAATCCTTTAAATTACTTAACGGCCTTTTCAAAATAATAATTTGGTGGGCCATTGGTGTTTACATCGTTGAACAAGTAAAGAATGTGCTTTTTTATTCTAACTCTCATTTGTCCTATTTAAAATTGATTAGCTATCATCTAAATTCTAACATAATTTAATATTGAATCTTTTAATTGAATAAATTGATATTTAAGACCATGCCTTGGCTTTTTTTCCAATGCATATCCTGAGATGGAGAATAAAAACAGACAATATTTTAAGGGATGAAAACATACTCACACTTTTAATATATGCTACTAATTGTTTAATTGTTGTTAAGCCTTCAAACACTTTTCGAACATTTCCATGTGATGCCTGCTAGGTGTTTATTCATAGTACTTCAATATCAATTATGGCACACAGAAATAAAAGTTTCAATGGTCCAAATTCAGAAATTAGCAAACAAGAGTTAAATAATATGCATCTCATTTACTGACAAGAAATATAAATTTAATTCAGGAATACTTTGGTATGAATTTAATACTATGCTTAGTAATAGAGCTGGTCTACAGTGAAATGAGAAAGCTAAGCATTATTATAGTGCCAATAAATCTGGTAAACAAGTCAACTTTTTAGTTATTAAAAATATTTTTTTAAATCACATTGACTTTATAGAATCTTCAGATGGCAAATTATTAACAAATATCCTAAAGATATCACTAGCAGATTTTTGTCTGTTTATGCAAAGCTATATGAAAAACCTCCACAAATGTATAATGAAATTATGTATTGATGAAATTATTTATGCCACTAAAACTCTCAAATCTGGTAAAACAGCTGGACCAGATGGAATACTGGCATCATTTTTTAATATGTTTGTTACTCAAATGACTTCATTATTTTAGCTTTCTATTAGGAATTTCAAAATAATGTCTCATCGAAGGTTGTTTTACAAACGCTTTATTATCTGTTATAGCCAAACTAGATAAACATCAGGCACCCATCTCAAATTATAGACCTAGTTCTCTTTTAAACTAGGATTGTAGAACTAATGCAAAAATATAGGCAAACAAGATTTCCAAAATATTACACTCAATAATTCCTGAAGATCAAACAGCGTTCATGACAGGAAGACTGTCTTCATATAATAAAAAACAATTTGTCATGTTTTTTTCATTCTCTGCTTGGTTTTCTCACATTAGCTGCAGAAAAGCATTCAGTAAAATGTATTGATATTTTTTGTTTAAGTCTATTTCATTCCTTCAATGTGATAGTAACTTTTTAAACATGGTTAAATCATTATATGTTAAGCCTACTGCTAAACCTTGTGTTAATTGCACCATTTCAGATGCTTTTACTGTGTTTACAGATACTTGACAAGGGCCTCCTTTGTCTCCATTGCAATTTATATTGGCAATGGGGTCCTTTATAATTCTCAAGTTAATAAAGGCATTACAGGGGGGCGTGGCTTGGCGCCAATCGAAGATGGCCGCTGCCTGAACAGGCTCCGTAGCGGCTCAAGGGAAGTGCGGACCCTCCGACGGACCTTCCCTTCCTTGCTGCTCTTCGAGGACCGGAGCTGCCATGGGACGCATTCCGCCACCGCTTCATGCCTTTCTGCGGCTTCGGTGAGCATTTTTTCACGATAAACGCGACCGGCGCATTTTTCCCTCACCTTGCGCCCGCCATTTTGTCTCTTCATGACGTTCGTCGCCTCACTGATTTTTCAAGGAGGAATGTTTCCAGAGACACCTGTTTTGCCTATTATTCACATTCTCTGCCTCCAATGCATGGCATTTAATGCTGGGATTATTATCATTGCCTTCACTTAACTCATGATGTGGAAATGTGCATTTTGTAACCTTTATGTTTCTGCTGGCATTTCATGAAAGGTCTGCGAAGTTTGCTGAAGTTTTTCTTCATATGACTGCCTCCTCTTGATATTTTCTATGCTTGGCCAGTGAGATACCTATTTTTCTCCTCAAACTTTATCAGCACTGTGGTCTCCTTGAAGGAGCGTTACTGGCAGAAAGCAGCGCTACATTCCTAATTCAATTGTATGGGGAGAACGAAAACCCGACGTAATGTAGCTGGTCCTCCTGTCCCTTTTCCCTCTTTGGCAGACCATAATCCCTATTCAATTCTCTCAACAACAATGGACAAAACTGAAGGCCCTGCAACGTCGCCTCATATGGACGCTCTGGTACTATCTGCTAATACCTCACTTTCCTCACCTACTCTTGCTCCGAAATTACCTACTACTACTGGTAAACAGATTAAAACGAATCCTCCGTCACCTACCACATCTCCTCCACCAGACACTATGGAGGTGTTACTTGAGGAAATACGAGCTCTTCGCCTATATATGAAAGAAGCAAACAGGCGCCTTCAATCCTTAGATGACAAGTGGTCTACAATGGACAATAGGATCATACTGATGGAACGACGAATGGATTCTATCCACCAAGTTCCTGCTGTACAATCTGATGTTCTCTCTCTCCAGAAACAGGTGGAAAATTTGGAAAATCGCAGCCGTCGCAATAACCTGCGCATTTATGGCCTGGCAGAGGGTTTGGAAGGTTCAGATCCCATCTCTTTCTTTAAAACTTTTCTTCCTCAGATCCTTGGTCCTTCTTTGTCTCCCGCTTTGAACATCCAACGAGCTTACCGTTTGGGTCGGAATTCAACTGCAACATCCTCTTTTATCCAGACCCAGAGGAGTCATTATCTATTTTTTAGAGTATACAGACTTACTACGGGTCTTACAATCTGCTAAATCTAAAGATCATATCACCTGGCAGGGCTCCACCCTTTTCTTTGCTCAAGACTATGCCAAGATAACAGCAGAACGTCGGAAGAAATTTCTTGCTATGCGCCCAGCTCTTCGTGCTCTTAATGCTCGTTATGGACTCTTCCACCCCTGCCTTTTCAAGGTTACATATCGAAATAAAACGACGGCCTATGAAGATCCTGCTCTGCTCCAGAGATTCTTGGACCAATGCCGTGATGATGATATGGACATATCTCGTTTTGTGCCTGCCTAATTGTTGTCCTTTTATATCTTTTTGTGCTTTTCCAATCTAAACCTTTTTGGTGTTTCATTTCTCAGCCCATTTCATGTTGTGTTAATGTACCTTATTTGTATGTTTCATTTGTTCATATCTTCTCTCTTTTTTATCCTCTAGGTGCAGTAATTTTACGTATGTAATCTATGTCATCCCTGGTCTGTTCTGGATGATGTCCTCCTTCCCTGATCCGCCCTGAGTCGCCCGGTCAGCTGTGCCATTTTCCCTATGTGGCTTCACCACCCTTCATCCTTTTATGTTACTTTTAGTAAGTCAGTGTGTTTTTGAATCTTCTATCTTGCTCTCTTTCTTCAGTGTATTTACCTTTCTTTCTTTATTGTATTCTCTTCACCCCTCTTCTCTTACTTCTGAATCTCCTTGCTTCTCAATGATGCCTTGTTCTCCTCTTCCCTCTCTCTTTCTTCATTCTATCTCTCTCCTTTCTTTTCTTTTCTCTTCTCTCTTTTTTCTTCTTTCTGTTGCTCTTCTTCTTTCCTTCATTCTTACACTCCTTTTCATAACTACCTACCTTTTTTCTTCTACTAGCAATTTAATATTATCTGGTATGGCTACATATTTACTGTATTATTCATTGATACTTCTTGTTGTTCTCTAATTTTCAATTGTTATATTGATTACCATGCAATGTTTATATTGTTCTATCTCCTATAAATGGCGTTAAAAGTTTTTTCATGGAACGTTAAAGGTTTGGGCTCCCCAATCAAACGCCAGAGGGTTCTCTCCCATTTATCTAACTTAAACTGTGATATAGCTTTACTACAAGAGACTCATGTTGTAGATAAAGAAATTCCTAAACTTAAAAGATTATGGGTAGGTAAAATGTTTGCATCCCCAGGCACAGGTAATCGCAATGGCGTTATCATTTTATGTCATAAACGTCTTGACTTACAGATTATTACTCAAGAATCAGATACTTCAGGTAGATGGGTTTCTGTCTCACTTTTACTTAATAATATCCCCATGACCCTTTTTAACCTTTATGCTCCTACTGCTCCTGATGTCACTTTTTGGCCCGCTATTTTATCCAAATTAATGTCCTTTCAGGATGATTATTTATTGGTTGGAGGTGACTGCAATATGTTTATGGATCCGATCATTGATCGTAAATCCACTTCTAAATTCATCCCGTCCACTATGTTCTCCCAGTTTACTTCCACTATTCAGCAACGGTCATTAGTAGACTCATGGCGCTTATGTAACCCTACTCTTTTAGAATATACTTTCTTTTCCGTAGCACACTCTTCACATTCTCGTATTGACTACCTTTTTACCTCACAATCACTCACTCAACATATCCTACAATCTGACATTGATTCTATCCTAATTTCTGATCATGCACCGGTTATCTTAAATCTAGACATATCTTCTCCTATACAAGGCACTAGAAGGTAGAGATTTAATAACTCTCTTCTTCTAGACCCTAATTTTACTCAGCAGTTTGAATCGTTTGCCACTACTTTCTTTGCTGAAAATGAATCCCCTTCTATGTCTCCTCAAATCATTTGGGACGCTTTTAAGGCGGCCTCCAGGGATTTTATTATTTCTTTTGTATCCCGTCGCAAGAAATCGTCCCTATCTAAATTACAACATCTTATGACACAAATTAATTAAACGTTTAGAATCTTCCTTCTCTATCTCTGGCTCTAAATCTTGTTTGGATGAGCTTGTTCAAACTAAATTTCAATTCAACAAACTTTCCACAGAAAATGCCAACTCATTTCTACTTAAATCTTCAGCCAAATATTATGGTGGCCAGAATAAAGCCAGGAAACTTCTAGCCAATTATTTAAAAATTAAGGGGCATATTAGCAAGAACATGCGATAAATATCGCAAACCTTGCTTAGCGCGCCTTTTTTTATCGCCGGCTATCGCTGGATATTACCGCGGAAATAACATGCTATTAGCAAGGTTTATCTCCATTGCGATAAAATATCCAGCGATAACGGCGAAACCCAGCTTTAACGCGAGAAATCCAGTGATAAAATCCTATCGCTAATTCTGGGGACTTAACCTTACAATCCACCTCCCATTGACTTTCATTGCTAAGTCATGTTTTTATCAGTTCTAAAAAACAAGCGCTAATCAGGGTTAGCGCGCGTTCTTTTATCGCTTCGCGGGAATTGCTAATAGGCGATAGGTATGTAAGCGACTGTTTTCTGTCGCTTTTAGTTGGAAACGCCTACCTTGCATGTCATTAGCGATAATTATCGCTGACATGCAAGGCGATGTAAAACCCGGCCGCTATCGCCGGAAAGCTGTCGCTAACGCCTGTTAGCGACAGCTTGCTAATAGGGCGTTAAAAATATCGCCGCTTTAGCGGCAAAAAGTGCCGCTAAAGCGGCGATAAAGCCCTTGATAATATGCCCCTAAGAAAGAACGCACTAGGATTAGCTCTATTCTTGACTCTAATAATCGTATGCTTTATAAAAATGAGGACATTTTGTCGGAGTTCACTCACTTTTTTCAATCTCTTTACACCCCTGAAACTTCTGTCTCTCGAGACGCAATCTCTCAGTATCTTTCCTCTATTACCCCTCCTTCCTCTCCAGATATAGACTTTTCGGAGTTAAATGATGACATTAAAGAATCTGATATCAGTAATGCTATTCGTACTATTAAACGGGGTAAAGCCCCAGGACCTGAGGGTTTTACCATAGAATTTTATTCTTATTTCTCTCGTTTCCTTATTCCCAAACTGTATCAACTATTTCACTTCTTTATTTCTTCTAAAAAATCTGGCGGATCTTTTCAAGAAGCTCTAATATGTTTAATACCTAAAGACGGCAAAGATCATACTCTGTGTAAGAATTTTCGACCTATTTCTCTAACCAATCTTGACTATAAGATTTTTGCTAAAATCCTAGCACTTCGTTTAGAGAAATTTCTACCCTCGTTAATTGGTCGTGAACAATGTGGATTTATTAAGGGCAGGCACCTTTCTGACAATACTAGACTCTTCTTCAATGTCCTTACTAAAGCTAGATCCTATAAAGATTAATTAGCAGACATTTCTCTAGACGCTGAAAAAGCCTTTGATAGAGTGGGATGGCCTTTTATTTTCTCTACTTTATCCTGGTTTGGTTTTGGTCCTCCATTTATAAATTATGTATCTTTACTCTATTCCTCTCCAGTTTCTTCTGTACTCTCAAACGGTCTTCTTTCATCAAACTTTCAATTGCACCGTGGAGTGCGACAAGGTTGTCCCCTTTCTCCACTCCTCTTTATTCTCGCCTTGGAACCTTTCTTAATAAAGATCCGTTTAAATTCCCAAATCACAGGTTTTAAATATGGCTGTAACCAATTGAAATTATCTGTTTACGCAGATGATATGTTGCTCTTTTTGTCCCATCCGCAATCATCTCTCCCAGCTTTCTTATCAGAAGTAGAATCCTTCGCCTCTGTATCCGGCTACAAATTAAATATTGATAAATGTGAAATCCTTCCATTAAATAAATTATGCTTTTCTGCAGATTATACTACATCCGGTTTCAAATGGAACGCTGACAGAATTAAATATCTGGGCTTATGGTTTAAATCCTCTATTAAAGATTCTATTTTAACTAATTTTAAAGAACTCCAGTCCTTTTTGAAATCTGCTACCTCCAAATGGAATCCTTTGTTTTTATCATGGTGGGGTCGTCTTGACACGATCAAGATGATGTTAGTCCTGGTTATTCTCTTTTGTCTTTCCAATATCCCTATAAATATTGCCAACTCTCATTTTAAAACCATATATTCCATATTATCTAAATTTTTATGGAATAACAAAAACCCCGCATCTCCTTACTTAAACCCCCTACATTTTTAGGAGGCGTTAACTTCCCATATTTCCAAATTTATCATGATGCATTCTCTCTTAGGCAGGCCTCATTACTCTTATTAGAAGACGATGATGCCCGCCCTCTACCATTATGGGTTGCTGTGGAAAGATCCTTTTTTCAGCCCTTTTCCTTTCAAGAAACCGTATCTTTTTCTCAACGACCTACTTCCTTTTCTCTACCTATACTCAATAACTCTTGCAAACTTCTTAAACCCTTATTTACCAATCACCTTTCTCCTTCAGACACATGTCTACAATCCTCTATATGGTATAATAAGGATATTAAACTAAATAACAAAGTTTTATTTTGGAAGGATTGGCATCTTAAGGGTCTTCATTGGATACATCAGCTCCATCATGAAGATACTTGGCTGTCCTTCTCTTCTGGTCAATCACGCTTTTCCTTTCCTTCATCATATCTTTCCAAATATACCTCCTTGCTTTCTCTAATCCAAACCTCTTATCACACCATGACATCCATGACTCATTCCTCCTCTTCACCCTCACATACTTTATCCATTCTGTCTCTCTCCCCATCAGCATCACAACTCTACCAATCTCTTTCACCTTTTTCACCCATTAGAGATAAAACTGAGGTGGAACTACTCTGGGAGACGGATCTTCAATCCTCCTTTTCTACGTCTACGTGGAATAAGATTTGGATTAAAATTAGAAAATCTTCCCGAGCTGCTAATACTACCCAAACTTTGTTCTACATTTATAACAGACTCTTATTTACTCCCATCTCATTACACAAAATGAATCCCACTCTTTCCACCTCTTGTTGGTCCTGTAATGCAAACTCACCGGACTTACAACATATGCTTTTCCTTTGTCCTCAAGTTCATAGTTTTTGGAAACAAGTCTGGGCACAGATTAATGCCATTTTTCATATCCAAGTCCCTTTTTCTTTTGTTAACATATTTCTAGGTAGTCTTTCTGATGACTGGAATTCTCAACCTCGCAACTTCCATATCATTGATTTACTCCTTGCAATTGCCTTCCAACAGATTACCAGGTCATGGAAAGATACCTCCAACCTTTCCTATCACCCTTGGTGGTATGGAGTTTGCTATAACCATAGGTTAGACAGAGCAGATGTTCACCCTATCTCCCTTGCCATTAAGAGAGACCTCCTATGGCTACCTGTTACTCATTTTCTTGATGTATCTGCACGTGCCTCGCAAACTCATGACCCTCGAATTGAAGAAGTTCCTAAACCTCCATAAATTCTATTTTTATATATATGCATATATGTTTCCTGTTGTTTTCTCTATTTAGCCATTTTACTCAGTTTCCCTTATACCTTTTACGTTTTATTGTTCTAAATTTTGCTAACAATTATATCGTAGTTATGATATACTGATAATTGATTGCCCTTACCTTTTCCTCTTTTTGTCTCTTTTCCCTTTTTCCCTCTATTGCCTTACCAGTTTGCATACCGATTTTCTTATGTTAACATTTTCTCATTATACTGTATTGCATTTTATCTTGCATCAATAAAATTTCTCTTAAACTAAAAAAAAATAAAGGCATTACAATAGCAAACTTAACTTTAAAAACTTTAGCATAAACAGATCATGTTTTGTTATTTATTGAAAATCCATCTATTAGAATACCCCATATACTACAGATTATACCATTCCGTTTTATGATACACTTTAAATGTGAATAAATACCCTCAACATATATTGTAATGCTATGTTACGTAGCTTTAGTAGTTTTATGTGCAAATTAACAAAAATACTTAGGATTTTTTCTCTATGGCTATTAAAGATACAATGAACAAACATTGTGAAGTGAAATAAAAAATTCTAAGAGAAAATTGAGAAATGGTCATCCTTATTCCATAGTTGGTAGGGAAGAATTGAAATGGTTGAAATGATCCGTGTACTGCAAGTATTGTATTTATTTCTAATGCTTGCTGTTCAGAGACTGACTGAGAGAGCAGGGCACAACAGGTCACACAGTGTGAGAGAGGGCATATATGGTGTGAAAAGGATCAAGCCAGAGAGAGGCTGGCATGATGAGAGGCCACAAGATGCAAGAGAAGTCAGAGAGTAATAGTTGTTGTTGCAAAGTGGGTTTCACCCATTTAATTTACCTGGATTGTTTGCTTGTAACTACCCGTTTTTTGGCCATTTACTGTACGTGAGCCTCTCTACCGGAAACTCACCCATGGTAAATTCATGGTAAATGGACAGAGAGTGTAAACCATCAGTGTCTGACAGTTAAGATAAGGCTGCTGCTGCACAGCTACAGTAAAAGGTTTTGGGCTTATTACACATGAATATGTAAGCATATGTGGGAATCTGCAGACACACAGGTGTCATTCAACAAGCCAGGAGGCTTCGGAACTTGGGGAGTGCAGAAGGGAGGCGGTGTTCTGCTGTGTGACTGTGGAGGATGCCACCCAAGCAGGAGAGAGCACTAGGAGCCTAGGCAGAGAACAGGTGTGGCACAGGGAGCAGTACAAATCCAGCTCCTAACCAAAAGCACCCTTTGGAGGCCTGAAGAAAAGGCCCTGGGTGGCTAAGGCTGACCATCAGGAGCAACATGAGCATGTAATTGTGCAAATTGGCCCTAGGGGGCCCAATATACAACCGAGTCTCTTTGGGCAGACCAGACAGAGAATGAAACACATGGTGCCTCACTGTGAAGTCCCTATAACTCACTGGGGAGGGACAAGCCCCCGGGGGTTACTGCAACCACAATGAATAAATACTGAGGCTCATGGTGACCTCTTCCTGCGCTGATTTATGCCCCAGGGGGTCCCCAACACCCTAGGGGACCAGCACATAAGTCAAGAGGCCGGGATACCTCATGCCCCCAGATTGAAGTGATTACCTTCCTCATGTCTAGGGAGGGGTCGGGCGCACCAGCCATCTACCTCACTGCCCATGGACAGAACGAGCAGGGAGATTGCCTCTATCCCACCTGTGGATGGGGGCCAAAGTAGGTGTTGTGATTTGTGCCAGCTCCCACACACAGAGTACATGCCCAGGGTGTCGGCAACAGCTGTGGGGGCCTTGGAACTCCCTCTACAGCCCCCATCGACGACTGCAATGTGGGTGCCCAGATGAGCATAGGCACTTGGCACCACAAAAAATAAAAGGATTGTGGTGCAAGGCTGCTTACCTTGCTTTCCTGAGCTGCTCATTAGTTATTCACAACTCTGGCAAGGAGCACCCAATAATCCCACAAAAGGGGGTTAAAATATACATTTCTGCTTTGCTGTGGTGCCCCAAGAATGGATAGCCACACCAACAAATTTAACAAGTGTGGTGGTGGCTGCAGAGGTTTCAGCAGCCTCCCAAAGATTGCCTCCCTAAAGGTACCCTACCTCAGCCAGGGGAGTGAATCCTTGACCATGGGAGAGGTTTTGCCTGTGACCAAGCTCCTCCTGAGCCCGTGCTTGTGGACATAGGCTTGGGAGGGCAGTGACCACTATTAGCTGATTTTAAAGCTGCTGTAGCAGCGTGATAAAGGTAAAAGAAAGATTAGGGGACCCACATTTTTAAATACAATGCTTTATTGACAATTGCAATGGTTGGCAATGGAAGGTTTTACAATATAATGAATGCTACTGATGGTTAGTACTTCCCCCTTTGACTTCAATGATGGGTTAAAACATGTTATGCATATTGGCATTGTCCCTATTGACTTCAGTGGGGTTACAATGGTGAATTATAACATGTGACTACTTTTACTGATATGGTGACCCTGACAATGCTAGTAGGGCTCACTCATTGATAAGGACACCCCTTATATTGCAATGTTGTGTCAAGTATAGGGGGGTATTTTGGTTACAGGGATGAGGACCCTGTACAGGTTTAACATGTTTATGAGGATGTCGCCAAAAGTATTCCCATCTACCTGATGACATGTTTGTAATTTAATGCATGGCAATTAGTATTGTGTGTGTTATAAAAGTTCTGTTAATTTTTAAATGAAAAAACACTGACTGGATATTGATTTCTTGATTGTTGTTATTATGTACCAGTGAACTGGGGTTACTAGCCCCCACCACCTCAACTGAGTATGCCTTAGACTGCTCTGCTTTGCTACCCTGAGAGAGTCTAGTGCTACGATGGGGTACATAGCTCCCAGAAAAAAGACAATTGCATACTTATTACTCATGAAGGACTCACATCCTTTGTAAATAATAATCTAATTTCTTATAGTTATGTCCTGTAAATGTTATGTTTTCGTTGTCTCATAGTGAGGCAGTGAGATGCCTACTACAAACGAGAGATATGACAAAACAAAGATCATTGCTATTAGCAATTCTCCTTCTCCCTGAGACAGCATCTGATGGTTTGTAGACCTGGGAACTCCCCTTGTTCCTGTCTGCTCTGCCTGTAATTTAGGATTAATGTTTGGGTCTCAGCTCTCCTTCAAAGATCATTTTAACATGATGACATCTAATTATTTCCTTTTTCTAAAATTTCTGCTTAAAATGTCTTTCCTCCCTGCTTACTGTAACAAAAACATAGTTCAGGGAATGATTATCTCCTGTCTGGCTGGTTGTAATTCTTTGTTGCTCAGCATTCTGCAATGCTTGATTTACAGTGTGCAACAGATTCAGAATGACTTAATTACTGACTGGTAATCTTCATTACTCTGAATTCCATTTTCCAGACCAGTACTTAGTGATAGAAGTACGCCACCTTCTATTAGGCGCCAAATGACCCAGCAGAAAAATGTATTTATTACAATTTTAACCCCTACCCTCTGCCTTCCCCTCTCATTGCAGCTCCTCTTACTTGAGCAATAAATGGGGAGAAGGTCCACCACGCTTCCTATCATCCTAATGCTTAGAGGAATTGAGGTTGCGCATGGGAGAGAAGGAAGGAACATAGTCACTGATATGAGAAAAGAGTATTCAGAGTAATTACAATTTCCCGTAAGTATTTGAGCCTGTTCCTCCTCACACCTTTTCACATACCTTTACTAGTATTTGAGGATATAGCTAAGCAGAAATAAATACTCAATTTAGAGAAAAGACACCACTCCCTGTGATGCAAAGAAACAATCAAATTTGCGAAATGCTTGCTGCATGCTGGAGAAATAATTCATCTAAGAAATCGCAGCCACTAACACTTTAGATCCAAACTCCAGTGAGTTAAAGTCTCCTACAGCCAAACAGTAGTGGGATGTAAATGTAGATAGAGTAGCCCATGTAGCTGCTTCACATATGGCTTTGAGAGAAGCTCCCCAAGCTTCAGCCCAGGAGGCATCTATACACTGAGTAGGCCTACCTTGTACTACACCTGGAAAAGGATTATCAGTCTGAGACACGTACGTCATCAGCTCAATGTTGAAGCAGAAGTTTTAAATCCATGTCAAAGGATACCATAATTGTCAAAAAGGTTCTCACATTGTCTGTAATCCTGAGATCTTGCTAGGTGAAGCGTAACGGCTCTCAACACATCCAATGTGTGTAAATATTCCTCCTCAGGAATAGAAGGAACAGGAAAAAGAAGGAACAGTTATCTCCTGCTCCTCATGAAAAGTAAAAACAACAGTTCATGGACAGAATGCAGAACAATGTCATACATTCACCCCAGTACAGAGATCTGGGCCTAAATCCATCGTTTTTTTGCTCACCATGCCATTCCAGTTTGGACCCAGCCATATGCAAATCAGTCTTGACCCTGTGCCTCATGGGAACAGTCCAGCCCGAACTGCCAAGCCGGGTCCTCCCTGGACTGGAAACAAGCATCCTAGGACTGGTTTCGGGGTTTCATCCCTCTTCAGCCAGGATAGCTTGATTCCAGTGGCATGGAGAGCACAGGACCCATGGCTGGGCATACCCGTCCCACTCGGGGTGACAAATGCAAAAACAACAGTTCATGGACAGAATGCAGAACAATGTCATACATTCACCCCAGTACAGAGATCTGGGCCTAAATCCATCGTTTTTTTGCTCACCATGCCATTCCAATTTGGACCCAGCTATATGCAAATCAGTCTTGACCCTGTGCCTCATGGGAACAGTCCAGCCCGAACTGCCAAGCCAGGTCCTCCCTGGACTGGAAACCAGCATCCTAGGACCGGTTTCGGGGTTTCACCCTCTTCAGCCAGGATAGCTTGATTCCAGTGGCATGGAGAGCACGGGACCCACGTCTGGGCATACCCGTCCCACTCGGGTGACAAATGCAAAAACAACAGTTCATGGACAGAATGCAGAACAATGTCATACATTCACCCCAGTACAGAGATCTGGGCCTAAATCCATCGTTTTTTTGCTCACCATGCCATTCCAGTTTGGACCCAGCCATATGCAAATCAGTCTTGACCCTGTGCCTCATGGGAACAGTCCAGCCCGAACTGCCAAGCCAGGTCCTCCCTGGACTGGAAACAAGCCTCCTAGGACCGGTTTCGGGTTTTCACCCCTCTTCAGCCAGGATAGCTTGATTCCAGTGGCATGGAGAGCACAGGATCCACGTCTGGGCGTACCCGTCCCACTCGGGGTGACAAATGCAAAAACAACAGTTCATGGACAGAATGCAGAACAATGTCATACATTCACCCCAGTACAGAGATCTGGGCCTAAATCCATCGTTTTTTTGCTCACCATGCCATTCCAGTTTGGACCCAGCCATATGCAAATCAGTCTTGACCCTGTGCCTCATGGGAACAGTCCAGCCCGAACTGCCAAGCCAGGTCCTCCCTGGACTGGAAACAAGCCTCCTAGGACCGGTTTCGGGTTTTCACCCCTCTTCAGCCAGGATAGCTTGATTCCAGTGGCATGGAGAGCACAGGATCCACGTCTGGGCATACCCGTCCCACTGGGTGACAAATGCAAAAACAACAGTTCATGGACAGAATGCAGAACAATGTCATACATTCACCCCAGTACAGAGATCTGGGCCTAAATCCATCGTTTTTTGCTCACCATGCCATTCCAGTTTGGACCCAGCCATATGCAAATCAGTCTTGACCCTGTGCCTCATGGGAACAGTCCAGCCCGAACTGCCAAGTCAGGTCCTCCCTGGACTGGAAACAAGCATCCTAGGACCGGTCTCGGGGTTTCACCCTCTTCAGCCAGGATAGCTTGATTCCAGTGGCATGGAGAGCACGGGACCCACGTCTGGGCATACCCGTCCCACTCGGGTGACAAATGAAAAACAACAATTCATGGACAGAATGCAGAACAATGTCATACATTCACCCAGTACAGAGATCTGGGCCTAAATCCATTGTTTTTTTGCTCACCATGCCATTCCAGTTTGGACCCAGCCATATGCAAATCAGTCTTGACCCTGTGCCTCATGGGAACAGTCCAGCCCGAACTGCCAAGCCAGGTCCTCCCTGGACTGGAAACAAGCATCCTAGGACCGGTTTCGGGGTTTCACCCCTCTTCAGCCAGGATAGCTTTATTCCAGTGGCATGGAGAGCACGGGACCCACGTCTGGGCATACCCGTCCCACTCGGGTCCAGGGAGGACCTGGCTTGGCAGTTCGGGCTGGACTGTTCCCACAAGGAACAGGGTCAAGACTGATTTGCATATGGCTGGGTCCAAACTGGGGTGGTGTGGTGAGCAAAAGAATGATGGATTTAACCCAGATCCTTGTGACTGGGGGTGAATGTTTGCATTGTCCAGCATTCCGTCCATCAATTGTTTCTTTTGCATTTGTCGCCCTAAGTGGGAAGGGTATGCCCAAACGTGGGTCCCGTGCTCACTATACCACTGGATTCAGGCTAGCCTGGCTGATGAAGGGTGATGCCCTGAAACCGGTCCCAGGATGCTTGTTTCCGGTCCAGGGAGGACCTGGCTTGACAGTTCGGGCTGGAATGTTCCCACAAGGAACAGGGTCAAGACTGATTTGCATATGGCTGGGTCCATACTGGGGTGGTGTGGTGATCAAAAGAATGATGGATTTAACCCAGATCCTTGTGACTGGGGGTGAATGTTTGCATTGTCCAGCATTCCGTCCATCAATTGTTTCTTTTGCATTCCTCATGAAAAGTAGGCATTACTTTAGAACAAAATCCTGGTCCTAATTTGAGAACCAGTCTGTACAGAAAAATCCCCAGTGAACAAACAACAGACAAGGTGGTAAGAACACAGACTTGTGCTTTGTTTTTTAAACTTTAAACCTGCTGTTTTTCTACCAGTGACTTTTTAAATTTAACTCTAGTTTCTATGCATTTTGTGCTTTTAAAACTTCTCTTTTTCTACCCATGACTACATTTCTGTCCTCGTTTCCACTGTACTGCGCTTAGGCATTCAACCCACCCAACACCTCCTTGGGTCTTTAAAATTAAAAAAGCAAACTACACCATCAGAGGCTAAGAGACTGCTGAACCTGCTTTATGGTTTAAACTGTGTTTGGAAAGTGTATGTAGCCCTTGTTATTAGCTATAGAAAATAATTTGTTTAAGTGCGCGAAAAGCAGTATTTTAAGTGGCTTAGATTTGGACATTACCTGCAGGGTAAAACAGGACCAGCAAAGTGTGGATTGAGCCTGTCTGTATCCAAGGAGATTTTGATCTTCAGGAGCAGCTCACTGCCCCCTGGCCATCAGCCTGCGCCTTCCTGATTGGCCCTCTAGCTCCCAAGCAACCCTGAGCTCTCCTCCTCCCACACTTGCAGAAGCCCTTAATGTCTGTGCAGGGAACCCCAAGACAGCCACCTGCATCCTGTAATCCCAGCCTCTATGTGCCCTAAACAGCCCAGTTAACAAATGTCAGAGAAGGTGGTAAGAACACAGATTTGTGCTGTGTTTTTTTTAAACTTTAGAACGGCTGTATTTCTACCCATGACTGATTTAAATCGAACTCTTGATTTCTGTGCATTTTGGTGCTGTTAAAACTGCTGTTTTTCTACCCGTGACTGTTAATATTGAACTCTTAGTTTCCGTGCATTTTGTACTGTTAAAACTGCTGTTTTCCAACCCCTGGCTGTTTGAATATCTGCCCTAGTTTCCCCTGTACTGCGCTTAGGCGTGCAACCCCCTCCACCCCCCCACCCCCGGGTCTTTAAAAGTTGAAAAGGCAACCCACACCCTCAGCGGCTAAGCAGATTGTGTTTAAGAGACTGCTGAATCTGTTTTAGAAAAGTGATTTGTTTAAGTGCGCGAAAAGCACTATTTTAAGTGGCTTAGATTTGGACCTAACCTGCAGTGTAAAGCAGGACCAACAAAGTGAGGATTGAGCCTGTCGGTATCCAAGGAGATTCGAATCTTCAGGAGCAGCTCACTCCGCCCGGCCCTCAACCTGTGATTTAGGTCACATGCCCCTTATATAGGTTTGCTACTGGATGTTACATCTGTGCTCTGATTGGTTCCTGATATCTGGGATTTCTATTGGACTTAGGGTTAAGTTTCTGATTGGCTGATAGATCTGTGGTTCTAATTAAATCCTGGGGCTAGGGTTTCTATTGGACGTACGGCTTAGGTTTTGGTTTCTGATTGTTTGCTAGGACTAGGGCTGGGATTCGTTGGAAGGGCCTGGTCTCCTATTGGTCCTAAGGCTTAGGGCTAGTGTTCTGATTGGCTAGGATTAGGACTAAGGTCCCATCGGCCAAAGTTGTCACTCAATTACCATGGCTATTTAAGCTTAGGGCTCAGGTCGTCTCAGCCCGGGCATCGAGGTAAGGGCGGAGAGGACATGGGCAGTGGCCTGTTTGGGGATGTTCAGGACTGGCCGGGCCTAGGGCAGAAATGCTGCCCTCTTTTCCATTCACCAGCACCCACCTTAACCCATCCGAATCCACAAACATATTAACATACTCATAGCAAATGCACTATATACATTTACTACAAGCGAAGCCTAACCTGTCTCGCCTTTTTCTCCACCGCTGTCTCCTTCCAATGGACTCCCAGCTCCCCTGGTTTTTTTTTTTTTTTTTAATCCGGACACTCGTCTTGCCAATAACTCCTGTATTGAATTTGTACTTTTTCTGTAATTAATGTGAAATTTCTGTAACTGGTAACACGCTGTTTCCTTATGTAAAGCGCTCTGATACCTCCGGGTCTAGCTAGCGCTATATAAAACTCTAAATAAATAAATAAACCACTTTTCATTGTCTCGACAATAACTACAAAACCCCACAAACTACACCTATACACCCTTCTACCCCAACTACCAAACAATGGCAATATCACTCTCACACAAAACACTGCTCTGTCTTATACCACTAACAAATCCACACATCACCAACACAAAGCCACACTATACAGAACTTTAATCCATCCAGAGGCACGCTCCCTGTTCATACAAAGTACCAGCGCTACCCTCTACTTACTCCTAACAGACCCCTTTCTTTCCCCACCAAACCTATACTCAGCCCTCCATCATTTCATCCACCAACACCCTCCTCCTCCTTTTACCAAAAAACACAACCAAACAACCCTTACTCTCCACTCCACCACACATATTACCTCTTCCAGTTATCAAATCTAACACAAACACTCATAACTCTTCTCTATCTCCTCTTAGACACATACACTCTTTTCCAGAACACATCACTATCCCCTTTACCATTCAACTTCTACTCACCAACAATACTTTACAAAAAATCCTTCCAAGAAAATCACTACACCATCATCTCTTTTCACTATTCCGGAAAAACAAAATCTCACATACATTATTTCATAACACATTCTAACACAAGCTAGAAACATACACCCACTCACACCCTCCTGACTACACAAATAATACACATCCTAAACCATCTTTGCTGCCAAGCTATCTCTCTTCCCCCACACCTAACACAAATACACCAACACAACACTCATTCCACCGCTTCGCATCCATTTGACAATTTAGAGCCTCACAACATGACCCACATGCTGCACCATCACCTCTAATTCATACACCTTCCACCCTAAACAGACGCAAACAAAATAAACAACATTCCACTCTTCACAACTTCGCATCTCTATGCCTATTACACAATAAGGCTACTCTGCAAAAACAACAATGCTCACCAACTCACGCTCAACCACCATCTCCACCACCTTCACACACAGACGCATCAAAATACCTTCTAAGCCTGCTGGACGAGGAATACGATAAAGAAAAGCAACACTATTGCTATCCTCATACAGCTAATACCAGCACTAATGACACACCTGCTATAAGTTAAAAAAAATACTGCTCACACTTCAACAAAACAAAGTCACACCACCACCAAAATACTATCTCTAAACTGCCTACAGATAAATGCTACCTCACTCTACAAACAAGCATCACATCTACAACCTACTCACTAATGCACAACCTGACTTACTCTTCACAACTGAATTATGGTTGGGAGATGACATGGCTCCAGTGTTGCATGAAGCCGTTCCTCTAGGAACTATCACACAAAATCATATAGGCAAAAGAGGAGGTGAACTAGCTGTTATATTCAAGCAAACAATTAATCTCACTAAAGGTGATGATGTCTCTACACAAGGTTGTGAGGCCCCTTCACCAGATGCAACCCTACACCATCTTCCTCCTGTAACTTCCTTCTCCTTTACGGACCTCCACCTAGCACTGAAACATTCCCAGAAACATTTACAGACACAGTATCAAACCTGATAACACTACCCTCCAACCTTTGCATTCTTGGTTTCACAAACTTAATATGCCCCATCCAAAAACCATCATCACTAGACTAGACACTCTGAACCTACATATGGTCATCCACAAAACCACACACATCGCCAGACACATCCTAGATGTCATTTTTACAAATCCAGAACTAGTTACCTTTCAAATGAGTACTCCAATTATGTTTTATGTTAGAATATTAGTAGAGCGCATGGCTGCCTCAGCAATGGAGCGTCCCAGCGCTAGATTCGGAAAAGGCAAGACCGGCAGGGGAGAACTAATTAAGACAGAGAATAGCCAGGTCTTCACAACCCTTCTGAAGGCCCAGTGGTCATGGATGCACCTGATAGATAGAGGCAGAGAATTCCAGAGGGTGGGGGCTTTCGCATAGAAGGAGTGCCCACCGGCTCTTACTCTTCTCATCCGGGGCACATAGGCTAAGTGGAGGTCCGCCGAGCGCATGGCACGAGAGGCAACATTGGGGGTACAAGTTAGCAAAGATGGAGGGGCCGGAGCCCGTGAGGATTTTATGAGAAATACATAGGGCCTTAAGGTGAATTCTCTGCTCCACTGGGAGCCAGTGCAGTCGGCAGAAAAAACAAGAGATAGAACAATGCTTCGGAAGAGTGAAAAGAGGCCGTGCTGCAGCATTCTGGGCTCGCTGGAGCCTTTTGATCACCGTCTTATTAGACCCAAGGAGCAATGCATTGCAGTAGTGTAGCCTTAGACAATATGGTGGACTGTATGATCATCTGACGCGTATGGGAGTCAAAGAGTCCCAAAATGGGTTTTAGGCCTCGTAAGAGTCCAAAACAGATGCCTGCTACTGATTTTGCCTGAGCTTCAAAGGACAGGGCCCTGTCTACCCAGACTCCCAAGTCTTTAACAGCTGTTTTAGGCTGCGGGGGCAGTCCTAGTGCCGGAGGCCACCAGTGGTTGCCCCTTAGGTGGGTATCTCTCCCCAGGAGAAGAATTTCAAATGTATTCAAATTGAACTGAAGGCAATCGGCTGCCATCCACTCAGAGATGACTACCAAGTCTTCTTGAAATGTAGCAGGGTTCTGCATAGGGTCGTTGGTGAAGGAGAACACCAGCTGGGTGTCGTCAGCGTAGGATACCAGGGTGATGTTGCGAGATTTCGCAACCAAAGCCAGTGGAAAGATGTAAATATTAAACTGAGTGGGACTAAATGCAGGCCCCTGGGGTACCCCATAGCGTAGCAATTGAGTCTGGGAGTGGTAGGGCGGGGAGATGACTTGGAAAGATCTGTCAGATAGAAAGGAAATGAACCAGGAGAGAGCTTTACCACCAATACCAATCTCCTGCAACCGGTGCAACAGGATCTTATGAGAGACAGTATCAAATGCTGCACTCAGATTGAGCAGAATCACAGCAAAAGATCTGCCCTCATCCAGTGAGACACGTAGAAGCTCTGTGACTTCCAACAGAGCATAGTCCGTGCTATGCTGGAGTCACATGGTCAGACCACCATTTGCTAGCTTTCCAACATAAATCACCACAAAGCAACATACCTAAAACGACCTTACATGCATCCACCTATCGATAGTGGAACTTACTCAATTTTGAACACTTAGAAACACAACTAGCATCCATCACTGATCTAGACACAATAAATTCCATTCAAAAACTTTATGAGTGGCTACAGAAAGCTTTTGATATCATAATACCACTCAGAACAACAAAACAGGATGAACGAGATAAAACAGCAAATTCGAAAGCTGCAATGCACCTGGCTCAAAACAAACGGCAATCAAGACAAACTTCACCTACAGAAACTTAACAGATTATGCAAGTCAGTAATCAAAAAAGCTAAAAGAAAGGTACTATTCACACAAAATTCAAAATGCTAAATGTGCAACTAAAGAATTTTATAAAATTCTCACTGAATTTCGTACACCTAAATGCATAGCAGGAACTCATCCCATAAATCGAGAATTCATGGACTAAGTGGCAAATCATTGCACAACCAAAGCAGACACATTGGACTCCTATTTAAAACAAAGGAAAACCACCAGCACCAACCCCTTTCCAAAAAAACAATCCAAGAGTAGGCTAACCCAGCCTCTGCATTCCTTCGGACAAATATCACACAGTGAATTTATGGATCTGGTCACAGCAAGCAGGCTTGCTGTGAGCCCTTCTGACTTTTCTCTACCACAAACCTTCAAGAACATTCTTCTAACTACCTCTGCTGCCACACCATTAAGAAGAATCATCAATAATTTCTTAACGATGGGAATCTTTCCAGAAGACCTAAAAAAGGCATACATATGACCATTAGTAAAGAAAACTAGCCTGGATCATCTTGACCCAGACAACTACAGACCGATTACAAATGGACCGTTCTTGGGCAAACTGATAGAAAGAGCAGCATTCGCTCAGATGTCACAATTCATTGAAAATAACTCCATACTTTCTGACTTCTAAACAGGATTCCGTCAAGGAACAGGCACAGAATCTGCCCTCATCGCCATCTGGGATGACCTTAAGAACACAGTAGACTGGAATGGGGTTGCTGCACTACTTCTCTTCGACCTCTCAGCTGCCTTTGACACAGTTGACCAATACAGTCTAATACAAAGACTCTATGAAGATGGTATAGAAGGTACTTCTCTTGACTGGATCACATTCTACCTTCAAAACAGAACAAATGTCATCCATTCTCCCCCTTTCTCATCCAAACCGTACTTCACAAAAGCAGTGCTCCCTCAAGGCTCAATCATCTCACCCATGATTTTCAACATCTGCATGAAGTCATTACCGGCAATGGTCAATGAATTCCACCTCACATGCTATAACTAAGCAGATGACACACAAATACTCCTTAAGCTGGAAAGCCCCAAAGACATTGGAAACTCTCAAATTTTCAGTTGCCTAAGAGAAGTTGATCAGTGAATGACTTGAAGCCATCTCAAATTGAATGCTTCCAAAACGGAAATACTCACATGTGACGACTGGAAAAAATATGACCCACTCACCGCCTGGCTTGACGATTTGGGAACCCCCTAAAGTATCTAAGGAAGTAAGAAATCTTGGACTTACCATGGACTCCAAGCTATCAATGAATGCCCAAGTGGACAAATTAGCAAGATCAAACTTCAATACTACGAAAACTCTGCGGGGCATCTTACCCCACCTGGGATTTCCAGGCAAGGTCCAGGCTACTCTTGTACTGTTGAAACTTGATTACGCCAATGGTCTCTACCACGGATCATGTTTATCAACTATGAAAAGACATTAACAGATTCAGAACTCTGCTGCCAGACTACTCCTACATGTAAAGCCACAAGCCCACATCTCTCCTGCCTTAAGGGCCCTACATTGGTTACTGGTTTCCAGAAAATCCACGTAGAATCTGCTTCGTATCACCCACAAAGCAATACATGGGACAGAGCCACTTTTCATCAGGAGTTAAATCATCAAAAACATTCAGCAAAGGAACATACGCTCCAGATTGGCACCTTGCCTCTAAAAACTACCATACAAGAAAAAAACCATAGGTGGCACATCCTTCTCTGTTCAAGCATCTGAACTCTGGAACTCATTACCCTCAATCATAATATCCATGGATAGCTATCTTATCTTCAGAAAACTACTCTATAGTTGGCTCTTCCCCACATAACCACCATACTCAAACATAAATGCATGTCCCTGTGTATATAAACATTTAATTTGATTATATGTATGTATCTAGATATGTGAATTCCTTTGTATAAATGTGTACAATAATTACATTTATAAATATATAGATATTCTTTCAGTCTGCTTAACAAATGTACATATTACTTATGGTTATATTATTCTATGCTTAACATATATAAGTCATTGCATAGTTTTCATATAAGTTATTTGATTAGATGCTGATGGTTCTCCATTTATTTATCTATCACAATATGTAAATTTTTTCATAACTATCTTTCTACAATTGCTTTACTATTGAATTGTTGAAAAGAAAAGAATAAAATAAAAAAATAAAAATAAACACAGAAATAAATTAGCTTGAAGTACAACAACACTTGTAAGTCTGGGTTTACTAAATACACCTTAAATCTTGATATATTACCTTCCTTATACATGAATATCTTCCATGTACTTATGTATCTATAAATGTATTACTTTACTGCTACTGTAAAAAAACACATTTGAGTCTCTCCAAGGCACTACCCTATATTTCACCCTATACCTCTCTAAATATATCCTCTACCTCCACTCTCTGATTCATCCCAAACCTCATTCTACTACTATGAGCTCCAAAATAATGCGTTCTAGACTCTTTCCTCCTCTATTCCTCCTTGCACCACCCCAAAGCTCATTTTACTATTAAGATCTCCCAAACAACTCTGTCTAAACCCTTATCTCATGTATCCCTCCTTAGACTCATCCAAGACCTCATTTTACTACTATAATCTCCCTGATCCACTTTAGAGACTCTTACCCCCTCCATCTCTCCTTTATTCATCTCAAACCTCCTCCTACTACTCTGATCTCCAAATAAACACTTTCTAGACTCTTCCCTCTTGTATCCCTCCACTATCCTCTTCAATCCAACTAACAGACTCACATGTTTACCGCTCAAATTAATTCATATTTCCCTATACTAATTTACCACTAATCCTTTTTGGATTCCGGAGTAGCTTGTTACTCACCGAAAAGCACTTTCACACCTCATCAGGGGTAGTAAGCGCTATATAAGCACAATTACAATTCTAAATATGGCGGGTTTTATAGACAAAGAACCTATTTCACCCAATGTATGTGAGAATGTTATGGCCACTAGAAAGAAAACTTGAATTGTTCAATATTTAACATCTACATCACAGAGTGGTTTTAAAGGTAGTGACTATGCTTTACTTAAGTACCAAAGAAAGGTACGTGGATGGAACCATTGATTATAAGGAAGGCCTCAGCAAAGACAAGCCTTTTAGTAGTCTAATGCCCAAGGGTTTCATTTCAGCAATGCCCATCAAAAGGGGCAATAACTGTCTTTACTTGCAGCCTGTTGTACTCTCAAAATGGAGAATGCCAAACCCTCTTCAAAAACTGAAGGAATTATAAATACCACATGGACTCACAACTAGATAGATTCAGATATTTCTCAGCACAGCTAGCAGAAATTAATGCCCTGTGATGATTGTAAAAACATCTAGTAGACAAGCACCAAGATTCTTGAATTGACAGTGCTACTGGAGAAGAAAGACCTAATCTTTTTAATTCCCTCCTCTTAGCCACTAGGCTGCCAAATGCTTTCTCTGACATCTTACTAGAGGAAGAAGGGGTTCCCGAAGGCAGCACTGATCTACTGTAAATATACATTCTGGTGTTATGAACATAATCCGGAGTAATGGAAAACAACTCCTCCTCAGCCATAGGGGTGCACCAAAACAAACTCCACCATCACCTTCCAAAATATTAGCCAGATGCTTGTTTGTTAGTAGGAAAGGAGGAAATGCATGTAGGCCAAGAGGAGGTCATGGACATGCATTTATTCCCCAACACATTTATTCTGGAATTCTGGACAGATATTTGATAGAAAAGTATTCTAACTAGCAAAAAGATCTAACTCAGGGGTGCCAAACCTTTGACATATTCCCTGGAATACATGAGAAGCCAGATAAAAGTTGTGGGAAGGAGGGAATACTGCACAGTCTGATCCTAAGAACAGATTATGCTCTTCTATCGGCTCGATCACGGACACAGCATGGACCTAGCACTCCCTTGGCACCATCCAACTCCAAGAAAGAGATGATGTTCATGTTCTGGAGATCCAATGGCCCCAAAGGGTAAGTGGGGTCAAGAACAATAAAAACAATTAAAATGCATAATAAACACAACTTTATAGTCTTAGTAGAGAGTTGATTATTTCACTAAAACCTATTCCTTTTCCCCACTCCATGTCCTTTTATATGCCAACGGACTGTTCTACCCTTAAGGTGAGTGAGTGATTTCGTGTTGATTGCTCAACCACCTGGAGAACTTTAAAATTATCAGTGGTGATCACCTTAAACCTACTGTTAACTACTGAATAGTTTTTTTTTTTGCGTGACCTAGTCTATAGGTGGAGAGGTGTTGCTCACTCAGGCACCCTTCTGAGATAAAAAAGAACAGACTTTCAATTTGAATAGCATCAGTAGCAGTTAACTGT
This sequence comes from Calotriton arnoldi, assembly GCA_963921515.1. Lineage (NCBI taxonomy): Eukaryota > Metazoa > Chordata > Amphibia > Caudata > Salamandridae > Calotriton > Calotriton arnoldi. Next base: position 667,245 of record CAWUFW010008575.1, on the reverse strand, counting down.
GCTGCCTTAGTATTTACAAGGCTTCTATTATGTATTTGCTCAGTTTTAGCCTTTTTTATTTTGTGCTCACAATGCTGATTGCTTTCATGCAGAGCATTGAGGTGTCTTTTTATATCTCACTGAGCTCCATGTGTCTTTTCTAGACTCTTTGAAGGACCTAGTGTTTGCTTGACTCTTCTCTGTTTCATCCAATAAATTCTTGCTGCTATCTCAAATGCTGTGCAAACAAATCTATTTTTATAGTCAATTGTCATTCAAGTTTTTCAAGTTTCAAGTATTTATTTGATTTAGTTCTCTGCTGAGAACAACAAATTTTAAAAATACATTTGTTATAAAACATTCATAGGATAGTCATTTCAAAACAGTTTTAAAAAGCTCTTTAAAAATGTAAACAAATTATGACATACAAATTCATCAAGCAGCGATTTAAGAAGCAAAATAAGGCCTTGGACTGAAGTAATATTATATCTGGTTCGAATAGGTTTTAAATACCGGCGTCTGGCCTCGACTAGTGTCAGATTTGGGCATTCAAACAGAACCTGCGGTAAGTCTTGCACTCCTCCGTCGCACAAATCACAAATACTGGTGGCATTTTCAGTGAGGTTCCATCTGGAAGTAAATGCTTTTAAATGGAGAATCCCGAGCAGTAATAAAATGATACAACGTCAGACTCCATGCCCTAAGGTAAAACAGATGTAATGTTGCTGGTAATTGTATTCTATTGATTCTGCATATTGTTTGCAATGTTTTAATTAAGAGCAATGCTTGATGTCGAGATCATAACTTATTCTCGGTGTCAAGTGTTTTAAAAAGATCCCCAAGTGTGCAGGAGTCCAAGATTTCAGAAGTGTTGTTGTACAGTTCGATGAGTTAAAAGCTGTAATTAGATTTTGTCTAAAAGTGTGATGCGATGATTCGGTCTTAAAAGTCTCAGTTTTTAATAAAAATCTTAAGGTTCCTTGTTCAGCTTGTATAAGATTGTAAGCCCATTTTATGATGTTAGTGATAGCTCTGGCATACGAGCTAACTAGAGAGAGCTCGAGGCGCAGAGCTTGTGCAGGAACTGCTTGATGGACTTTAATCATTTTACGAAGGATTTTCCCTTCATTGATTTGTATTTGTTGCCACTGTTTTATTGGAATGTATTCCAATGCATACAATAAAATAGGTGGAAGTTTAGAACTAAAAACCTCTAAAAGGGAATGAAAGTGCCTGTATCCAGAAGAGGAATATAAGCGTTGAAGTGCCCCAACATGTACATCTGCTTTGCGGCCTAAGTGCTGAAGATGGGAGGAATTTTGTAATGTTTGTGTAAAAATTCGCCCTAAATAAGTATATTCATTGACCACCTCTAAAGATTTTCCCCTAGTGACCAGTTGAATTTTGTGTATTGCTTTCTTCCTCTAAACGGAACAATTTTCGTTTTAGATATGTTTGGGACTAAGACATTTTCTTCTGTCTATCTGGTTAGAGCCTGTAAGTTCCATTGTAGGCCGAATGGTGTAAGATCTAAAATAACCACGTCATCGGCGTACATCATGATGTGGATTTTACAGGATGATATTTTTGGGGGAAATTAATAATTTGTGTAAGACAGTGCGGGAGATCACTTATGAATAGAGAGAAGTGTGGTGCAGCGGCCAGGGCAGCTGACTTTGGAGCACAGGGTTCACGGTTCGATCCCCGGCTCCGGGGGCAGCTCAGCTCAGCACCATGTGACTCTGGGCAATAGCTCACTTAATTTCCACGACGGCCCCCAGCGCCTTGAGACCCGTAAGGGTGAGTAGTTCGCGCTTTACAAATACGGATTTAGAGAATAGGAGGGGGGCTAAAAGTCAACCTTGCCTCAGGCCATTCGGTGTAGCTATTGGTCGAGTGAGTCCCTTCTCTCTCCCCATTTGTATTTGACACCATGTTGCTGTGTGTAGTGATATAATTATATTGAAAAGTTTGTTAGGCATTCCTAATTTTCTACGTTTTTTCCAGAGTGTTGGTCTGTCTACTCTCTGTCAAACGCTGTCGTAAAGTCGACGAAAACACAATAGACGACCTGCGATTTTGACACAACATATTTGTCTATAACTGTCTGTAGCACCGCTATATTGTCAGTTAAGGAGTGTTTTGGTCGGAACCCAGCTTGATTTATAGGGATCACGCCGCATGAGAAAGCCCAGTCCTTCAGATGTTCCAGGACGCTTGCCGCAAAGATCTTCCCTGTAGCATCCAACAAGGCAATTTGTCGATAGTTGCTGGGAAGCAACCTAGAGCCCTTTTTGAAAATTGGGATCACGATGCTCCCGAGCCATGATTTAGGGATTTCCCCGGTAGCATAACAATGACAATATAGGGGAGCTAAAAACTTCCTCCAGTCTTCTGGGTTGCTTTGCAGTACTTTTATCGGGATCTGATCTGGGCCCATTGCAGCAGAAGATCTGGCATTCTTTATGTGGTATTCTATTTGCCGAACTGCAGGGGCCAGGATATCTTGGGTATTTTTTTCTATTTTGCTTATTGCTTGGTTCAGGTTTTCTTGCCTCATGTTTGATTTATATAAGTCATGGATATATTTTTCCCATTCAGATGGAAGAAGGGGTGAGGCTTGCAGGGATTTCTTTGTTCCTGTTTCTTTGGCAATTAAGCTCCAGTATACCCGACTGTTTTTTTGTTTGGCTGCTATTTGGATAGCAACCCAGTTTTGATCCTGTTGAGCTTTTCAGTTTTTTTCTTTTACCCTCCAACAGAAATTCTTTATGTTTTTGATTTCCTTGTGTCTGATCTCTGAAAAGTGTGGAAATTGCAATCGAATTAATTTATTCAGTGTGATTGATCTTTGATCTAGGCTCTTTCTTTTCCAGTTTCCCACATGCGTTTTCCGACATTTTGGAATATCCTGCAGGGATGCACTACTTTGTTAAGGACTACTTCAAAATGTATTATTGGGTCTGAGGAATTGACACTCTGTAATACTTGGGCAGTGATAATTGCGGAATTTAAGTTGTTGATTATTGTTAAATTCCATATCAACCGCCCTTTTGCCTGGCTTACAATGGCGGTACTATGCAGATGCGTAATGGACCATGGAGAAATAGGTTGCAGTATTATTCCTGTTTTGAGATATAATATTGCATGATCGCTTTCCTGTGTGAATTGGCTACTTAATTTTAGAGCTCTCCTGAATAAATCTTGGCTACAAATCATGTAGTCTTAGATCGATAAGCTAAAGTTTCCTTTTCTTGTGAAAGCTGCGGGAATATCTCCTTCTGTGCTTCCATTTAGGATGACTCCATTTAGTGCTGGTAGAGAGGAGAGTAATATTTTCCCGCGTTTATCTGCTTTTATCCCTGGGGGAAATAGTGGTATTGGGATTGACAAAGCTTCCTCTTGTTCGCCGTACTCCCATTTTTCCAGGAGTGCATTTGAAATTTTCCCATTAAAGTCTCCTGTTAGAATAACGGAGGGGAATCCTTTTCCTTCTACTACTATTTCGATTTCCTCAAATGTTTTGATCATAAGAGCGTCCTTTTTGGAGCCTGGGGGGATATAAATGTTAAAAATGATTAGATCTTGAGAAATGCCCATATTTTCATTCCAGTGCTTAACCTTAATACATTGTACATTCATCAGATGCATATTGATAACTTCCGGGTCCCAAAAGAATTCTTCGCGTAGAAGAATTGCGAGTCCGCCTTTAGTGTGAACCATGCTTACAGGTTCTGCTGGGACGTCATAAACGAAGTAGTCGTTTTCATCAAACGTTTATGTTGTCCAGGTTTCTTGTAGGGCCACCATCGGTTTTCCAAAATTAGTGCTAACTTCTCCAGGATTTTCCCTGCTATATTCCAAGACGCGATGCTCAAGCTTCTGTTAAAAAGGGAGTTTAGTTTCCCTTCCTCGTTTGTGACTATTTAGGTTCCCTGAGATCCAGGACCAGTGATTTTCCTTTGGTGTCATCTCCTTTTTTATTGGATTTGTATTCCAGATCTGTTTCTCTCCATTCTTTATCGAGATGGTTAAGTTTTTGTTAATGGCTTTAGAGAGATTTTCGGTGCTGTGGGGTAATTGGTCATAGTGGAGGGTTTTCATTTCGTTCTTCTCCTTGAATTTTTCCTGTTTTTGATTTTCTATGCTGTTTACGGCTGCGACGCCATATCCATTTTTATGAGGATCTCGCTTTCTTTTAGGATTATGGAAGGAATCACATGGGGCCAGAATTCGACAATGGCCACTGTGGTTTTAGACCTGATCAGGAAGACCACTAGCTTTATTTCCGAGATTGTTTGGGAGTGTAGCGAATGGATCTTACGGATGAGATTCACTATTCTCCCTCGGTTCAATGGATCAGTTCCTGTGGGGAATAAGTCCGTTATTTCTAGAAAGCGTGTTTGGACCTGCTGTTCCTGTGGGAGAGCAACCCCAGAGATCTGCTCGGTCGGTTGTTCAAGACAGAGTATAGGTAGATGATTGGCAATGGAAGCCGTGAAAAAACTTGGGGCCAGAGGATTTAGTTGTTTGTAATTTTCTCTTGCTTTGATTATTGAATGACTATGGCCGTTATTGTGTGGGGTTGTTAAAAGTTTAATAGTTTGCTCTTTTACTGGAGTTTTCTGTTCTGGAGGTAAAGGATTCGGGAATTTTAACTTCAGATTGCTCTTTTCTTAGTCCTTTTCCGCTTTATATTGTTGCTTCTCTTTTCCTTTCTTGCTAGAACCGGGTCAGGTGCATCTGTGACTGAAGTTTCAATTTTTGGTGTTTCTTCTTTACTTATAAAATAATTATTAGATGGTTCTGTAGGTCTGCGCTGGTTAAAAATTGGATAATAGGGAATAACCTTGTGTAAGTCATTAAAGGTGTTGGAGTCTTTGAATAGATTTCTAAGAGAATAGATTTTATCGTCCTTGAGCTTCTTGTTTTTTTCTTTTTGTGTGATGCGGCCCGTTTCTTCTTCTTTTGTTAATGAAAGTTGATAGTTTTGTTTGAGTTGTTGTTTCCTTTTTTTGTCAACTAGGTATTGCAGTATTCCTGTTTGCGTTTCCGAGATCTGGTCGGAATTTTCCATAAGATTCTCTAAGAGAGTCAATACTGATTCCAAGATCCTTTGGAGAGTAAATAAAGAACAGGAGATGGGGTTTTGTCCATTCGGAGATTGTGAAGTGTTAAACAGCGGAAATTCCGGTGAGTGCAAGAGGTTTCCCGCTGAGTCGGATGTTTTACATGGAGTGCTGTTGTATCACTGCAGTGACTCCGTTGTTGTTTTGGCGACCTGGGGTGGGAGGATATCATTTAGGTTTATGTCTGGTAAGGTGAAATCTGTGTCTGGAATTTGAAATAGCTCAGATTCTGATGGATGAGTAAGTGGGTCGAGGCGCTCTGGTTGATCATCGATTTTTGCTGGTGGTGATTTTGTTTATCTGCTCCTGTTTTCTGTATTTTTTCCTGCTCAATTTGTGAATTTACTTGATCCGTTTTTGCAAAAAAAAGTGTTATTTCTACGCTCCCAGAGAAAAGTCCTATATGGGCCGCCTTGCCCGAGCTCTTTCACGTTAATTGTTACGTGCCCAGTCTTTTCATGTGGATTGTTCATGATCTTAGTTTCTTATAAGCCATGATGAGAAAAAGAAGCAGACTGGGGGACGCCTGAATGGCTTTAACTAGATAGTTGTCGTTGTGCTGGATCACTGATTTTGCACTGAGAGTGCGCCGTTCATTTGTTGGTAGGAATCGACCTTGGAGTTGGAGGTTTTTTTTTTGTTTTTTTTCAGTGGTGCCTCCACTCTACTCCACTTAATCTGTTCCTCTGCTGTTCTTGCTGGACGCTATCAGGATGAGTGGGGCACTACAGGAAGGGCCACATTCTGCAACCGTACCTCGGCTGGCCGCCTCCGTGTGCCACCTGTGGCTCTTACTCAGCGGCCACCATCTAATGGCGGTCGCACACGTCCTCACGCTTGACCTCTGGGACTCCTAAGAGTATAAGAATTCCTGTTGGTGCCCTGTACCGGGCAGACTGATGAATTGTGTGCTGAAAAGAGAGCAAAAACTACCGGAGGCTGTGGGCGGAGCAGGGAGCGGGAGAGCCAGTAAGGGGAAACGGGGATCGAGGGCTCGAAGTGCTCTCTATGGAGGTAATGATGCTGGATGGAACTGGGCAGGGGTGGGAAGAGGCTCCCAGACTCTAACGGTCCTTGCTGCCTCCCCCCAAGCCTGCTGCTCACACTCTCCGGCCCAGACTCCCCTATCTCTCCCCGGTCGTTCCCCTGCCTTAGCACTGCCCACTGGCTGCACCGCGGGGACAAGGACAAGGGGGGAAGGGAGCTTGGGAGTCGAGGCTGGCTTACCTCTGGGGGAATGCTGAGCAGAGCTGGCCAGGCAAGGCGCTTTGCGCGCTGCTACCGATGCTGTCTCTGCCACTGACGCCAAGCAAACATCTGTCTTCCTCAATTCCAGAATGCCACAGAGTCCGGCGGCAGCGACAGCAGTGTCGCAATCCAGGGGCAAGTGGGGCTCAACAGGCAGGCGCAGGCTGCACCCGGAACTAACAGGGCCGCCTCCGTGACTGCCTGGGGCACGCTCTCAGCAGCCGCCGTCTGACGGTGGCCGCACTCGCGGGTGAAACCAGGCGCACTCATGCTCACGGGTGAAACCAGGTGAGCCTCCTCTGGCCGCGGGCTCATGGTGGAGTCACCACTGGTTTTCTGTGCCCACGGCCATCAATAGCGCCAGCAGGGAGCCACGAGCCGAAGGAAAACGAAAACCGGGCAAAGTCGCGGGTTAACCAAAGCTTCCGCGGCTCTGCTGCTCCTCGTCTCCTCCAGCTCCTGCGGCCCCTCCTCCTCCTTCGTTGTGCTGCGGGAAGCTGCATGAAGTGGGGGGGGATGTGACGGATTCACACAGTAGGTCAATTGTGACTCTGTCATTCCAATTTCACACTACGCCATCTGTACCAAACAAAAGTAACTTCATCAGTCACTAAGGGGCATATTATCAAGAAACGGCGTTAAAATTATCGCCGCTTTAGCGGCAGAAAACTGCCGCTAAAGCGGTGATAATGGGCTTGATATTATGCCCTTGAGAATTCAAGAGAAGCCCATGTTCTGGTGTCAACATGGGCTTCTATTGAAATTCTCAAGGGCATATTATCAAGCCCATTATCGCCGCTTTAGCAGCAGTTTTCTGCCGCTAAAGCGGCGATAATTTTAACGCCGTTCTTGATAATATGCCCCAATGAACTTTATGCGTATGGCCAATCAACCCTAAAAAAATGAACCAAATGTACTTATCTCCTTGTCTTCACAGAAAACAGCAGGATCGGCAGGTGTTGCACATGCTTAGGAACCATTATCACTCCTGAATAGTTCTCAGTGCAAAGCATCGAGAGTGATCAGGCCACGTTTTTAAATATACACAACCCCAAGATGGTGGACGAGATCACCAAGACTTGTGCAATTTGACGATCTCACAAGAGCCGACCTTTCTGAGAGTAATAAGGAGCTCAATTTAGATTTGGTAGTGCAACTGCCTGCAAAGGATTTTTGAAGGTTGAATAAATGAACATTCTGAATATTATAGTACATAAGAAGAATGCTGAACGTTAGTAACAGGTAAACACAAAGTGCCCCCTGAAAGCGGAGAACATTTTTGTAAAATATTTTGGTCTTACAAGGATTTGTTTTCTGCAAACATACAATCCCACTGACAAAATTAAAGAAAAGAACAATACAATATTTATGTATTGTCATTAAAGTGAAGTAAGATGTGCTTTTTTAGAATCTAAACATTTTTAAATTGTTATCAAACCACAAATAGTTATCTGAAAGGGTCAAAGCAGCAGCACAGGCTCTCTGTCTAACTGTGATCTCAAAATTTCCAAACTTTTTAGAGACTGATTTGAAACAATTAGGGCAACCACCCAACTTCTCCACAATAGTCCATGAAAGTCCTTTCATTTATAAAGGCAGATCACATTTTTGGCAATTGTGCTGATCATTCTATCAACTTGGTGTGCCCAGGGCCTGTAAATCAAATACTACTAGTGGGCCTGCAACACTTTTTTGTGTCACCCACATGAGTAGCCATGTAAACTTGTCTCAGGCCTGCCATTGCAGTGTCTGTGAGTATAATTTTAAACTGCCATGTTGACCTGGCAAGTGCACCCACTTGCCAGGCCCTAACCTTCCCGTTTTCTACATGTAAGTAACCCTGGGCGTAGTTCACGTAGTAGCGCTACGCATAGCTATGCGAAGTGCACTTCGCACTAAGTGAGCTACGCATAGCATTACGCGAACTGCGTAGTGCGGTAGGAAATGCTGTTCGCAATGATTGCACAGTGCCGGATGCTTGTCCGCAGTGTGCAATCATTGCAAACGGCATCTTGCACAGTGCAAGCAGTCGTTTTCTGCCGCTCGAGTAGATTTGTACTCGAGCGGCAGTTTTCTCAACGCGGACTGGTAGTTTCTCATCGCGAGCGGTCGCGAGCATACGAGACCACTCGCAATGAGAAACCTGACTTCCCCGCGTTGAGAATCTCGCCGGGAGGTTTATTTTCCACGCTGGCGATCGGCAACTTGATGTTGCTGATCGCGAATGAGGAAAAAGTCTCGCCGGGATGTCATTTTGCTCGCTCGCGGTCGCCAACTTGACGTTGAGGACCGCGAGCAAGCAAAAAATGCCCGCTACGCTACGCGTTTTTGCACTGTGCTCCGTGCAATTCGCATAGCGGGTAGTTGCGCAAACTACGCAAACTACGCAAACGTAGCGTAGTTTTCCACCCAGGCATACATGTAAGGCACCCCTAGGGTAGGTCCAAGGTACCCCCTTGGGCAGGGTACAGTGTATGTGAAAGGTAGGACATGTACTGGTGTGTTTTACATGTCCTGATATAAAATACTGCCGATTTCGTTTTTCACTGTTGCATGGATTAGCTCTCCCATAGGCTATCATTGGAGCTGCCTTGTAACATTTTACAAGTGCAACTTTCAATTGGGAACAGCTGGATATTTCAAATTTCGGCTCTCTGAGATCAGAATTTAAAAACACATCTTTTAGTAAAGATGGTTTTTAAATTGTGTGTTTGAAAATGCCACTTTTAGAAAGTGGGCATTTTATTTTTTAACCATCCTGTGCCTCTGCCTGCCTGTGGAATCGACGTCTGGTTTAGACTGACAGGGGCCTGTTTGTACTTTCCCTCTAGACAGTCACACAAAGAGAGTTGAGGTGTGCCCTGTATATCCTGATGGCCCATCACCAGGCTGATGGGCCTTCCTGAGCTAGAGCGGTGGAAGGAGTTTTCACTGACACCTGAATAGGGCTGTGCCTGGCCTCTCACAATGCTGTCTCCACCCCTTGGAGTGTGTCTGGAGCCAAGACCAGGCAAGGCAAGAACTTGTGCACTACAAAGACAATCCTTTAAAGAATGCCTACCTTCAAAGGCCAAAAGGGGTATAAGTATATTGGACCTAAAACCCCAGACTTTTAGAACACTTCTGGATTCTGGATCAAGGTTAGACTCTGTCAAGGAGAAGAGCTGAAGAGCTGTAAGGAGGAGTACTGTCCCTTTGCTGTGTGTTGCTTTGCTGGGTTGGCCTGCAGTTGATGTGTGTGCTTTGGAGAGGAAAAGGACTGGGCTTTGCTGTGTATCCTGCTTGTGAAGTGTCTCCAAGGACTTGTGTGTGTCCAGTTAAGAAGTCTCAGGGCCATCAAAGACTTTACCTGCAGCATCCCTGAACTCTACTCCTGGAAGTTCTGACCTGCGAACTGGTGCCAATGCCAGTTCTGGTCCCTTGGAGGTTGTTTCTGCTGCAAAAAGCTACAAAAGTCTTGAAAATCAACGCTTTGCTCTTACAGCGCCTGTTTTTCCGACGCAGCACTGCCGTGCGGGAAAAGGTTCCCACGCACCGCCACCATGCGGCCAAAGAAATCGATGCAGCACCTGCCCGCGGCTGAAGAAACCGCCGCAGCTCGAGTCCAGCGCACCATGTCTCTAAAGTCCGTGACTCCCGCACTGACTCCAACGCAGGCCCTACTGTGCGTCTGAAAGAATTGACGCATTGTAGGACCACAGCTGAAGAAATAGACTCACTGCCTTTTTGCCGCCGCCACCGGTTCGACCTCCTGCATGTCTGGAAATCCATGCATTGCACATGTGCACCAAGTTTTCCACCGCAGACCGAACCCGTCTTTCGGACTTGACGCAACACTCCTCCTGCGTGCAGCAGAACTGGCGCATTGCCTCCCCAGTGACTCAGGAATCAACGCATTGCTGTGTTTTTTGATACTTCCCTCTTCTAAGGCTGTTTTTCTTTGTGAATTTTGATGCATTTAAGGTACTTTGTGTAAAAAAGCTGCATCCATAGAGTTCTATGGACAGAATTGCTTGAAACCTTTAAAAAGTGTTCTCTTGTGTTGTGTAGGTTGGATTTTTGTCATTTTGCTATTGTTTGATTTAGATAAAGATTGTTTATTTTTCTAAACTGGTGTGGTGTCCATTTGTAGTGTTTTCACGGTGTTACTGTGTGTGTTATGTACAAACACTTTACACATTGCCTCTGAGATAAGCCTGACTGCTTGTGCCAAGCTACCAAGGGGGTAAGCAGGGGTTGTTTTAGCTGTGTAATCTCCTAACCGTGACTAGAAGTAAAGGTCCCTACTTGGACAGGGTGCAAGCCACTGCCAACTAGAGACCCCATTTCTAACACTAATACTATGCCATGTCTTCTCTACACATCTCACCACCCCTTTCTGAGAGCCTGCTCCTGTGCCTCAACCAATCAGGGCATCATAGAGCACACATTTAACATTCCCAAGTTGCATTTCTGATGTCTTGAGTGAATGCTGTGGATGTGGAGACTATTAATCCTACAAAGTGATTTGCAAGATCACTGTTTTCTGGATGTTCTACAATATTGCTTTGCAACAGACATTCATGTAGCCCAATGCACCAAGTACTATGTACCTATCCAGGACAGTGAGGCCCCTAATCTGGCACAATGCCCAGAGACCAAGGTCTGCATGCACACAACCAACTTATGGCTTGACACTTCTCTTGGGCGGCATGTTTTTTCAATATGTGATTCAATTCTTTTCAAATTGTATTCTCTATTTTATGTGTGTTGAATAAAACACCCACTGTGTGTACACATACACCAACTGAGTTTAACATTCGACCCCATATAAATGTGCGAAGCATATATATGTTGAGGAAACATACCCTGTATTGCATCAATAGGGACTCCTCTATGCATCAAGGACTCTTAACCATTCTGCCTTCTGTCTGTGACCTGTTTCTAACCTTTTTTACAGAATGCACTCAGTGTGTGTATATGTGTCAGGGGTTCCCCAGTTGCCCTGTCCGTTTTGCCATGGGTTCGCTTCCTTCTCGCTGCTTTTCCCACCCTCAGTCAGAAATGCCCATCATGTGACTATCAAAAATAGCCATGAAGAGAGTGGCAGGGGTATAGTGGGACTTTTTCTTTCTCACACTATGGTCCCATGAGAAATCTCAACCCTTCCTTCAGTGAGTTCAGGCAAGATCCCGATTTCGTAAAGATCTCACAAGATCTGCATCTTTTGTGCAGTTTATTATTTAAATTGCATACAAATACGGGAACATCGCTTTACCGTAGCGATTTTCATTGGGTGGTTGTTGTGGAGGATCTCTGAGTGATTTAGCATCAGAGCAGCAAGGGATCTTGTCATCTCTAAAAATACCGGTTTGTGGTGGTATGCTGGAAGAAAGAAGGCACAGAACAAGATTAATCTTCTGAAAAACAACTACACAAACCTGGCTATTCCATTTCATGGAATTCTCGATTGTATTAACTTTGGTGATCCTGAGTTGATAATGGGGAACCCTGCCTGAGAATAGTTTTTCTAAAAAAAGACACACCAAATAAATGTTTGGTAAATAAATTCTGCAAAAAACTAGTACACGGTCAAATCCCATTTAAATGCATTTAAATGAAGACTTTGGAAATTTAACAACGCCCTGTTCTAGAGTGATTAAAACCCATTTGGTTGTTGTGTTAAAGTACTTTTTTAGGCAAATCTGGAAAATAGCATATCGTTACCAACACGACCCGCATGTGTTAGTGCACTGTATTAAAGTAGTATAGAGACCACACGGAGTAACAGGAACGTCTCTTTATTAGGCAACCACCAGAGAACACAGAAAGGCAACCGATAGCTTCAGGATCCTCCAGTACAACTATCCCTGGGTTCTGATGATGCACTCCACATTCTATTAGATGCATCATCAGAACTTAAAGGGATAATTACAACACATCTTCCCTTCACAGAACAGTAAGGAAAGGAAGCAGAAATAATAAAACTAACAAGGAAATAAAAATAAATAAAAAAGCTAAAATTTAAAACAACTAATTAAACATGAATCTTATTACATTAAAAAAACAATGCTGAACACCCAGGTAACTATAAAATGAGATCATCATATAAACATGAGGTGTATTCAAGATCACAACTAAATAACCACAAAGACATCAAGTCAAAATATAATCATTCAAATATGAAGGGTAATTCCTCCTCCTTTTCTCTAAAGGAAAATGATCAGAATGAGATTCAACATGAGGATTACTATATAAAAATGGACTTTCCTTATTACTAACATAGTCACGAGAGGTAATGTTATTCTTTGAATTTCCAACATTGCATTTAGACAGTCTTGACATGCTCCAAACATCACCACCCTCTAACAATACAACATTTTTCATTACTTTGATAATGCGTTTGGGACCAAAAAATGTTGACATACCTTTGGGAGACCAAGTTGCTTTTTTTACAAAGACAAAATCTCATACATTCCATGAATTCTCTTTCACTCCAGACTTTGTATCATATCTGTGTTTGTACATAGTTTGATAATTTAAAATTTTCTGGTTAGAAATCAGGCTTTTATTTCCATGTAACCATAAAGGTGTGAGTTTAGTTCCTGCTAGTCTACCTCTAAGTCTTTTAAAAGGAGAAACACCGGAAACACTGTTAGGGGTATTCCTGTGTGCCCACAGTTTTTCTCTCAAAACAGACTTTAATGAAATATTAATTTCCACAGGAGACTGCGCACTGGCTCTTACCAACCTATTCATGCTCTCAACAAGCCCGTTGGCTTGTGGAAAATAAAGAGCAGTGCGATGATGTGTGATAGAAAGATCTTTAAAAAATTCATCCATTTCTGAAGAAGTAAATTGTACACCATTATCAGTGACAATTATGTCAGGAATGCCCTTGCATACAAAAATATCTTTTAACAACTCAATGATGTTCTTGGTGACAATTGAACTTATACAACATGCAGAAACCCATTTGGATGTGTAATCCACTAGAACTACAACAAACTTTTCATTGGGTGCAAAAATGTCAAAAAGACCCACAATATCCAAAGCCAGTTTTGTCCATGGTCGTTCCGGAAACTCAACAGGTGAAAGAGGGGCTGCTCTTATCTTTTTCGATTTGTCATTATTGGCACATGAAATGCAGTCTTTAACAACATCCTCAACATGACGATCAAGATCAGGCCACCAATAAGATCCTCTGGTTCTTGACTTGGTTAAACTGCGACCAAGATGGCCTTCGTGTGCAAGATTGATAATTTTTTGACATAACTTGGAAGGTGGAACTAATCCATCACCTCTATAGAGGTTCTTTTCAAAAATGCTCTGTTCATCCCGAACACTCCAGAAACTTTTCGCACATTGAGGAACAAGACTTAAAGCAGGCCAACCATTTACTACAAAATCCATCATTGTTTTCCTTGATTCATCTTCAGCCAAATTTAACTCCCACTCTGACTTGTTGAGAGCTGGTTCTTTGACCCACAACACAGAATTGTCCACATTGTTAGTAGAAGGTTTATCAAGAGGCATTCTTGAGAGAAAATCAGCGGGAACATTCTTTAAAGGTAAATATTCAACAGTAAAGTTATATTCCCACAAACTTTCAATCCACCTCTTGATCCTGGGTGTGGTGTTTTCAACTTTTCTACATGCAGACATGTGGACCAAAGGTTTGTGATCACTCCTGACTAAGAAAGGTAAACCCCAAAGATAAAATCTGAAGTGATTGATGGCCCACATGCAAGCTAACGCCTCACGTTCAATAACGGAGTAACGTTCCTCAGCTCCCTTAAGTGAACATGAAGCGAAACCCACAACCCTTTCTTGGCCATCACACATTTGGGAAAGAACAGCACCTAAACCACGTATACTTGCATCAGTGGTTAGTATTGTTTTTTTAGTTACATCAAAGTGTCCAAGTGTTGGCATACAGGAAATTTCCTCTTTGACTTGATTGAATGCATCCCTGCATTCATCCGACCAAACAAAATCTGCACCTTTTTTGAGCAATAGCCTCAATGGTTGTACAACACTTGCAAAATTCCTGATGAATTTAGAATAATATTCTGAGAGCCCAAGGAACGACTTCACCTGGTCTTTATTAAGAGGCGTGGGGGCTAGAGAAATAGCTTCAGCTAAATTGATTTTTGGACTAATCCCTTCACCAGAGATAGTATGACCAAGATATGACACTGAACCTACGCAGAATTTACACTTTTCTTTTTTTAAGGTCAAACCACGCTCTTCAAGTCTCGAGAGAACCTTGTCCAGAGTCACGTCGTGCTCAGTCTTGTCTTTACCAAAGTCAAGTATGTCGTCCTGGAAGAACAAAACAGACCCGATCCCCACTAAAACCTCTTTCATTACTCTCTGGAAACATGCGGCAGCCGAAGCTAAACCAAAGGGCATCCTGATAAATCTGAAAGCTCCTAAGGGAGTAACAAAAGAGGTTAAAGCTCTGGAATCTTCATGTAACAGAACCTGGTGATAGGCTGATGATAAGTCCATTACACTAAAAACAGTAGCGTTATTTAGTTTGGCTAAGGCTTCGTTAATATTGGGTAACTGTTGTCTATCTACCCATATACAATTGTTCAGGCTTCTCAAGTCCACACACATTCTAATTTGTTTACAATTATCCTTAGGTGCCAAAACTATTGGGGCCAACCATTCAGAGGACTCTATCTCTTCTATTACACCAGAATCAAGTAATTTATTGGGTTCCTCTTGTAATTTTGCGATCATCAAATTGGGCACCTTTCTCACCTTATGAACTACAGGTTGTGCCTTGGATTTCAATATAATTTTATGTTTAAAACCTTTTAGTAATCCTAACTCGTGACTAAAAACAGACGGAAATTTCTTAAAAATCTCTAGATTTCCATCATGTTGTTCGACTAACATAACTTGCTCACGAGCATTTGGGTTTAAAATTATTCCAAGATCTCTTTGATGACGCCATCCAAGCAATTTGTCACCTCTTTTTGCAATGTACACCTTTCCTACTGTTACTCTGTCTTTAAATGTGATAGATTGAGTGGAATATCCAACTAGATCAATACTCCGACCACCGTAACCAACAGGATTGATATCAGGGGAAAGAAGAATAATATTGTCTTTACCACAAGTGGAATCCCAGATTTTGTCACTGATCAGAGTGTAAGGTGAGCCTGAATCTGCTAAAACAGAAAATTGCATAGAACCAATGGATATTTCACATTAGGCATAGTCACTCCCTTTACATCTTGTACTGTAACACTGCTAGAATCAGAAATGTGATGAATGATTTGTTGAGAATAGATTGTCTCCTCATCCTCATCCACAACATTTACTTTAGAATTCCTACACATACGTGCGTAATGCACTCGCTTACCACAATTTCTACATATCACACTCCTAGCAAAACAATGAGGATAGTTTGGGCCATGATTTTGGCTACCACATTTTGGAACACTTCATTTTAGGATCCTTGTTAGGAAAAGTATTCCATTTAGGTTTTTCGTTCCTATTTGAAGTCTTTTCTTGTTTGCTAAAAGTTTTTTGTATAGCAGCTATTTGTGGATCAGAAATAAAGTTCCCACCCTCATTAGAAGCCAGTTCAGCCACTGACTCGTTGGGGGTTATAGCACTCCGCATTTCTTTTACCCAACTAGAAGTATTTTCAATACTCTCAACGATTTTAATAGCCTCTTTGAGGTTAGGGTTCTTTGCAAGTAATTTTTCTTGAACTCTAGAATCATTGGTGCAACGAACTAATTGATCTCGGATTAGGGAGTCAGTCAATTGTTCTAATTCACAAGTTTGAGCTAATGACTTAAGTGCTGCCACATAGTTCCCAACCCTCTCTCCTTTAGCTTGAATTCTCATGAAGAATTTGTGTCTTTCCATAGCAACATTGATCCTGGCACCAAAATGTCTTTGCAGTAACAAAACAGACATTTCATAAACGTCTCCAGGTTCTCCAGCTCCTCTTCCAATGGGTTTAGGGTCCAAACTATCATAAATGTTCCTTCCTTCTATCCCTAGGTTATGAAGTAGGACAGCTTGCTTTCTTGCAGCTGAAAATTTCTCACCCCCAATTGATATTAAATTTGAGTCAAAAAGAGGTTTCCACTTTTTCCAAGGAAGAACAGGTTCTCCACGTTCTGATAAAAATTGGGGTGGCTGACTCATGCCACTAGACGCCATGTTAGATGAGAAGTGAAAACAATGAACTAATACAATAAATTAATACAATAGGTTAACACAAAAAATGTTAAATAACAGTCTAACATAATAAGTTAAACTAATTAATTAAACAAAATGGTGGCTTACTGTAGCTGATCCGATGACAAGCGAAGAAATAAGTGTTTACAACATCTTCACCAAGCAACACGAAGAAATGACAAGAAACAGCAAAAAAAAATGAAAATAACCATGTAAAATAATCAGCCAAATAATTAAAAACTTGACACAATTGTCAAATGCCACCATAAAAGATAGTTAAAATAGATATAATTGAGGAATCAATCCTCAAATCCTGGAAAAGCGGCTTCAAAATGTCATTGAAATAACATACTAGAGTCGTTGAGTTAGCGCTCTAGTTGTTCACAATCAGAAAGAGGAAGTCCCGGTTGCTGGTTTCCTCTTTTGCCTTCCTCACGTAGTGCGTCTCCGCTTCCAATGCCAAGATTCCCTTAACAGCTGCTGTCAATAGAAGACGTCAGCAAGATTTCTTACTGAGTGCACGAGTGGAACGTTGCAGCACGCGGTGAGTTTCCTTTTGAAATAAACTCGCGCGTACCGTTAAATAGAAATGCGAGTCTCTTCATAAATTCCGGCATAAATCCTCAAAATACATTCTTGTAAACATATTCATTATCTAATCCCGTGTCCAAAACGCCACTGACCTTTATGTGGTAACTCACCCGCCCGGGTTAGAGATTACCAATTAGTCGATTGAAGCCATCGCGTCTCCATATCGCACGCAGGGTTCATTGGTGGCTGCATGCTCGTCGCCAATATTAAAGTAGTATAGAGACCACACGGAGTAACAGGAACGTCTCTTTATTAGGCAACCACCAGAGGACACGGAAAGGCAACCGATAGCTTCAGGATCCTCCAGTACAACTAACCCTGGGTTCTGATGATGCACTCCACATTCTATTAGATGCATCATCAGAACTTAAAGGGATAATTACAACACACTGATCAACTTGGAAGCCGAGTGCATTATAAGGCCCGAAGAGGAGAGCATATATTCCCAATATTTCCCCCTCCATCGTTTGCTGAGTACACTTGTTTCTTTTAGAGAAGGTGAGTTTGTCACAAAGTTGTGGGGATCCACGTGGTTCCTGCAGGAACTTTGGGAAGTCTGCAGATATATGACTTCAACTGCTCCATATCCTGTCAATACGTAGCAGAGGCAGAATAATCCACCACATTGGCAGAGATAGGAGGTCTAACCAGAACTCCAAAACCCTCATCTGCAGTAGGATGAGCCGGGAGGAGTTTGAGAATGTCTCCATGATGTCCTGGGCTTTAATCCTGGACCGGCAGCATAATTCATCTCAGTGCTTACAGGCCTTCCCTGACTTTCCCAGGTGGCAGGCCTCACAGCTGTGCACTCCTTGCCAATAGACCTCAAAGATTGCCAGGTGCGCACTTTGGCCTGGTGTATTTTGGGCCCCCTCATAAAGCTGAGGTAACTTGCCCAGGACCCTGTCAAATGATTTCCACTTTCTCCTTCAGGAAGATGGGGACAATTTTAGTCATCTCCTCAACCTCTTTTGGGAAATATCTACAATGAAACAACTCCAAGTTGGAGGTGGGTGCTGTTGTGGACGCTGGATGACTCTGGAACAGCCATTTGTGCACTGCTACATTGTTCTCTTTTGGGTATGCTAACGTCTCGTCTGCGAAAGCATTTCCCCTCCCAACATCATCTGTAATGGCTTTATGAGCGCTACATTTCACTATTGCTAACTTATTGGGAAGTGTCAATGGGGACAGCAATCTATGTATCAATGGCCCGTTCTGTATCCGCAGTCCGTGCGAAGTCAAGAACCCTCTCTCCACCCAGAGGCGGCCAAAATTATGGGCCACCCCAAAGGCATACTGGCTGTCGGTGTAGATATTAACAGCCAGTCCCTCACTCAACTCACAAGCCCTGAGGAGGGCAACCAACTCTGCAGCTTGGGCCGATTGGTGCGGGATACGAGATGTCTCAACTACAGTGTGTAACGTTGTGATTGCATAGGCTGCAGTGGTGGTGCCATCTGGTAATTTGAAACAAGAGCCATCGACATATAGTTCCCCTTGGGGGTCAGATAAAGGAATGTCAGTCAGGTCTACCCGTCCCTTCGTTTCTCCCTCAGTCCGAAATAAACAATCATGGACATCATTGTCCTTTTCTTCCGACGGGAGGGGTAGTAACGTGGCTAGGTTCAGAGTAGCACATCGTCTGATGGTAAGGTGCGGAGCAAACAGGGTCAATTCATAGCCAGTCAGACGCGCACTAGTAAGGTGCTGCGTCTTTGTCTTATTCAATAGCGTAGCCACATCATGAGGTACCATTACTGTGAGATCAGTATCAAGGACGAGCCCTGCCGATTGTCTGATAGAAACTGCCACCACCGCGGCAGCTCTCAGACAGCTCGGGAGCGCTCTGGCGTCATTATCAAGCATGGCAGAGAAGTAGGCGCAGGGTCTCTGCTTACCACCGAAACCCTGTGTTAGAACAGAAAGCGCACAACCGTCCACCTCATGCACGTAGAGCACAAAAGGCTTCTGGTAATCAGGAGTACCAAGTACAGGAGCAGAGCAAAGCGCAACCTTTAATTGTTCAAAAGCTTGCTGGCATGCAGGTGTCCAAGGCAGGGGTTCATGCACACCTTTGGTGGTCAGGTAAAGAAGGGGTTTTGTTAGTAGGGAATAGTTAGGGATCCAATGCCGACAATACGATGTTATCCCAATGAACGCGCGTACCTTGCGTTGGGTCTTAGGAACAGGCATATTAGTGATAGCAGCTATGCGCTCAGGTGTTAGTCTGCGACCCTCCTTCGACAGTAGGTGACCTAAATAGGTGACCTCCTGTCGACAATATTTAAATTTGGAAAGTGACACCTTGTGTCCATGATGTGCCAGATGCAACAATAATTTAACTGTGGCATCTTTGTAACCATCCTTGTGTCCGAAGGCACAAGGAGGTCGTCAACGTACTGCAACAGCACATTACCAGGGGGAAGCTCCAAAGAATCCAATTGAGCTTTCAAGGCTTGGCTATAAATACTAGGACTTGTGGAGCACGGCAGAATCTAAAGCTACGACCGGCTATAGCAAATCCAAACAGATATCTGCTATCTGTATGGATTGGTATGCTGAAGAAAGCATTCTTTAAGTCAATTACAGAAAAGAAGTTTGCTGATAGGGGGATCATTGTCAAGATCGTTGTAATGTCCGGGACCACAGGGTACTGGTTAACTACGATCTTATTTACCTCTCTGAGGTCTATCACAAAACGGTAAACGTCAGGGTGGGCATCAGAAGAATCCAAGGGTGTTTTTTTAAGAATAGGAAGAATAGGGCTATTACACACATTCGCCACAGTCTCTTCAACCACGCCAGACTTAATCAAATCCTGTATTATTTGCAATAGGGCCTTTTCACCTGCCTGGGATATCTTATACTGGGGAATACGTGGCAATTTAGCATTGTCTCTGATCTGTATAGATACTGGCGGATTCTGGAGTAACCCCACATCCGTGTCTCCTGTAGCCCATAACGTACGTGGCACATCTTTGAACTCAACGGGAAGGGGGGCATCCTTTGCGAACCACTGTTTGGCACGGGCTACCTGCAGTCCAACAATCATGTAAACACCGTCTGGAGAACAAAAAATTGTCGCATGCAACCTTTTTAACAAATCGAGTCCTAACAAATTTTCCCCGCAATTTGACGTCAGTAAAAATGGTGAATCAACCGTAAAGGGGCCAATAGTCAAAGCAAGAGGCTTGGAAATGGGGCTAATGACCGGCATGCCTGAGAAACCCACTGAAACATTGTTTTGGCCAGACAGAGCTGCCCCTGGGACCAGTGAACGGGAAACAGACCTATTCATAGCCCCTGTATCAACTAAAATTTGTTCAGTAGTACCCTGTAAATCAGCAGTGACGTAAGGTCCATGCTGATCTATAGGCACAGGAACTGGTCCCTCGCCCTGTCCTCGGCTGTTCTAGCTGTGAGACAACCCTGTCACTTCATCCATGTCATAGTCGTCATGCTAGTACTGTCGTCCTCGGGGGTCGTCAAAATAATTCCCGCTCTGCCTATTGTGTGATGTATCCTCTGACTGCATCCCCCCTCTACCTCCTGTTCCTCGTCTGCATCCTCGAAAACCCTGACCTCTCAGGGCCTCACCTTTCTGCATCAACTCCGGACACTCGTTCGGCCAATGTCCCTCCTGCTTGCAGTACGCACATTGATTGAGCCCGAGGGGCGTGTTTGAAGCATCACCCCTGCCAGACCGGGGCGGCCGTTGGGCCGAACCCGAACCTCTTCCTCGTCCACTTCCCCTCGCAACTTGCTGCATCAATACCCTTGTCTTAAAATCCTTTGACTTTTTCTCTACCCTTTCCTTGTCCTCATTCTCTCTATGTTCGTAATACTGTGCCATACTCAATATCACTGACGGGGATGAGGTCGTCCAAGTACTTTCTGAAGCCTGCAACCGGGTTGCAATCTCGGAAGCAAGTTAGTGACAAATCTGTTGACAAATAAACGAACACCACCCTCCTGTGACAGGTCCTGAACACTAAAATCTAAAAACACCCCTTCAAATCTGGTAAAGAAATCCGACACACTTTCATCCTTCTTCTGGCGACACGCAGTCAACTTATCCCAGTCCACTCTCTTTGGCGGGATAAGTGAGTGCATGTATGTTATAATACGCCCCGACAAAGCGAGGAGCTCCGCTTTCGGCTTGTCGCCGGGCTTATGCTCCTTATCCCAAGCCCTGATCTCATCCCACGTGCCCCCCAACTCTAGTGCATGATCCTGCATATGAACCTGCCTCCATATATCCACCGGTACCAACAGACCGAAAAACAACTCTATATCTGCTAGCGTCATTACTGTGGAGGAGGCTGCCTCCGTCAATTCTTTATAATATGCAGTAGGGTATTTCCGGGGGTCCGGCAGCCGGCTCTTTAAGGATAGGACCTCACTCCTCTTCCAAGGAGTATAGATCCACTGTTCCTGAAACCGAGCGTCGACCCGTGGTCTAATCACAGCGTCGGTGGAATCGCGCAGTTCTGGAATTTCAGGGTGGTAAATGGGATGGACTTCCCTCATGGGATGCTGTGTCCCCATCGTCGGAACCTTCTGGAGCAATCTGCCTCGGTAACCCACTAGTGTCGTTATATTGTTAAGAACCTCATTGGGAGCCATACCTGCAGCAGATACCCTATCCCGTATGTCATATAGTATTTGCGGTGCAACACCTTGAGAACACTGTTCCCACAACCCTATCAGCATTGCTGACATGTGCTTAAGGGCATGCTGCTGTATAAACGGCTCGTAATCTTTCATCACACTCCACACATCCTCCACACTATAGATCGGATTCTGAGCCCACTGAGCTGCTTGATTTGCCACCATTTGCTTTTCCTCATCACCCACCGCAGAACGCACCAACACTTTATCCATTCAGTCTCGCGCTGCTGCCCAGTTCACCTCATGTACTCCACGCGCAAGAGTTTTGACATTCAACTGTGCCTGGGGTGTCACACTCACGGGGGAAAGAGCAGACGCAGAGACAGGTACCATCATGTAGGGAGACAGGGTGGTAGGGGTGAAAGGGGGAGTAGCAGTGGTGACTGGTGTGAGTAGAAGAGAAGCAAGAGGGGCTGGGGCTGAAGCAGTAGCGCTAGAAACAGGAACGCTAGAAGGGGCGGCACTAGAGGCTAAGGACTGAGATGTCGGGACTGTCGGGTATATCCGTTCAGGGGCAAAAGGAGGAGGAGGGCGAGAATCCAATAGCTCTTCAACAAAATCATCACCTTCCTCTCTAGTAACATAACATTTATCTGTCTGTAACCGAAACTTTCTATCTACGCATTCTATACCCTTCTCTATCTTTCCTCTTTCATAGGCTACTGCTTTCTGTGTTATAGTTTGCGTCTGCCTCTTCCGGGCCTCTTTCTCTGCTCTCAGTCGTCGCTGCTTTGCTTCTTTCTGCCATACTCTTAGAGAATCAAACATCGACTGTCTGCTCCTTCTAGCGAACAATTTGTCCTGCAAGAAATTAAATTTCTGTTCATCAAATGAGCCAGTAAGCAGCCACTGTAACTCAGCATTGTCCCTCGTATATTTATGCCACAATGTGCTAAACATAACAGGGCCAATACCATGTTTAACGTATACGTCGAAATTTGGAGAACCCTCTGGAGGCGCAGGCTGGCTCTCTTCCAATCGAGCATCAGTAGAACAACATCAACATCCAAAACACCCCAATTTGCTTAAACAAGGCATCTTAATATAAGACACATGCACTGTACCTAACGGACAAGTATAACACCAGCAACGGCAAATAAAGACAAGATAAAATAACAAATATTATTCACGAACCAAACCAAACGGTCCAGGGACCACTCCCTACAGTCCCGGGGACTGTACCAAATTCAAGAAGACAGGATCCAGCCCCAGACCTTTTCAAGCATTAGCCAAATTACCAGTTGTTCTGGCCGATTGTTCGCGGACAGTCCCGGACCTTTTCAAGCGCAGGCCAAATTTCCAGGCGGTCCGGTGAACTGCTCGCAAACACTCAGTGACTTTTCAAGGGTCCGCAAACCCACCAAGTTCAAGACAAGACAGTCCGGAGCCCGTACCAAGACTCAGCCCGTCGACTTGTGTCGTTCAAGCAAGGCAGTTCGAAAACTGCAGACAAGACAGTCCGGAGACTGTATCAAGACACAGTCCGCAGGCTTGTGCCGTCCAAGAATGGCGCCATTTTTCCTAGAGTCAAATCACTCACCTGGTGCACACAGGTCGAGTCAAGTTATTCTCCACTGTCGACTCTTCTGACCAAACGGTCAACTCCAAGGTTTCACCTTCTCAGGACCCCAGCCGGTGACCACTAGACGAGGGGGCGCCCGATCAGCCGGGCGGGGCAGCTGCGAGAACCAAGCTCGGTCTTGTGTGGGGTACCCCGATCCGCCCGACTAACCAAACGCACCCCCGACCCTACAACCCGATTACGGGCAAGTCGGATCACCTTGCAGGGTCCCTGTTCGGGCGCCAACTGAAGGAAGTGGCCCTCTAGGGCCACTCGGGTTTTCTTACAACCACCTGCTATGCATTCCCAAGAATGAAGAGTCGGTCAGACAGTAGAGAATGCAAACTTACATTTTATTAGCAATACTCTGCAGAGGAGTCCATCATGACCTGCACCCTATGATGTCTGCCGAGGGACTGGCCCCCCAACAGCCCACACTGAGTAATCATTCCTCTCGAGAAGCCCCCAACCACGCCCACAATGTAAAACTACCGGCCTGGGCCGATCATGAACAAAGAGGCACAGTAGGATGAGCTAACACCTGCCAGATGGGTACATTTTATCAGGAATCCAAGGCCAAGGTGCTGGGTCTCAGCATCTCCTAACATGGGAGCAGAAACTACACATTCGGATAAGTATGCGAGGGCAGAATGGCCTATTCATTTGTAAGTCGAGAAACAGCCTTGAACAGAAGGAAAAATAATAACGAAATACAGTGTTCTGCTGAGGCAAGCAATACGAGTAATGAGGCCTAACTCAGGCACAGTCTAAGCAGCCTAATAAGGATTACAAAATGCAAAATGGAGTCACACTCGCTAACTGAAGCCTGCGCATTACGGGGATAACTCAGTGGATTGCATAACGTGAATACAAATGGCATCTATTTAACCACACATTGCTAACCTAATATAACGTGAAATTAGTGCGTTGCAGGGATGGGAATTTGAAACCTAACATTGCCCATGGCTTGGGGAAGTGAAGCAATCATAAAATGTATAGTTGAAAGTCAATCTAACCTCCCTGAGATTGCTAGCTGTTTATGCAGAAGTGAGATACATGTTACGGGCAGGGCAGGCTTTCCAGTATGATTGACACAAGAACATTTTTATGTATTTTTTAGATTTGCTCTATAGTAGGTTGTTTAAAACTTCAACAGACATGAATAACAGAATTGCTAAGGGCAGACAGAGTGACTGGAATACGTATCTAGCTTCTGCAAAGCACGGGATAGAGGAAACAAGACAAGCTAAATAGCATTGTGTGTAGGCACGAAAGGTTGACAGCATGCTGAATGCATGCAGGTATTTTGTGGAGTTTAAGGTAATGGGGTTTATAAATTGAGAGATTACTGTTTTTATATACTGGTCACCCTAAAAAGTAGATATTTACTTTCGATGTAGATAACCTTATTGATAATTATTTGCATGCTTTCATGACGAAGAACTTAATGTTCATATTCAAAGAGATACAAATGCAATACAAAGAATGATGTAAATATTTTACATGAAGAAGGTATTATTTTGGAGAACTCTATCTAAATGATGAAATAATAAATTAAACAGAAATAATGTTTTTTGAAACATAATACAAATATTCGAATCATCATTTCACAGAAAACTAATTTGTTTACTTGAACGAATTAATTGCATTCATTAACTCCATTTTAACTGTACGCAGTGTTATGAGTTATTGTAGCAGTGTGGAGGAAATATGCTTTTTCACAGTTACCCTTGATTTTTAGCCTTTTCTTGACTTTAGTTGTGGCTGGTTTTAGGACTCTGTGCACTGTGACACTGTTATTCCGTGCCCCAGTGGGTGGACTCTGACATTAAACTTATACTGTTAGAACTGATTTTAACCAATTGCTATAAAGCCATGGATGAAGGAGTAGAAATTGCACCCGTTGCATTAAAGTTAAATGCCATATGTTGTGTATTTACACCACCAACATATATGACAAAAATATTTGGCTTAACTATGTTCAAAAGGAGATGGTCCTCCCACATAGAGCGCCAATATGTTGGTGGTGAGCTTAAAAATATCTTATGCGTGAGTTAACCCTTCAAAAGGACATGGACCACTCCCTTGGCAGAGGGACTGGGAACCCATAGCAGCCCTGGCAATTTTGTTGGACCGGCATCCAGCAGGGCAGGGGAGGGACAAGCGTGAAGCACTGCTGCTTAACAAATCCAGCCCCCAGCACTACTGATTTTGTTACTGGGGCCGATATTGCAGTACCACTGCAAAACCGGCCCCCAGTAACAAAACTGTCCACCACCGCTCCAAAACCGCCCCCCACTATTCCAGCCTCCCGGGCAAACTCCCGATACGGCTAGTCCGGCACTGCTGCCTTGTGTATCCTACCTTTGCTCCATTGAGGTCGATCTGAAATTGCATGTAGGTCTTCAGCAATCGCAAATTGTTGCAACTGATTGACGTTTTATTTTTTCAAAGTGCTTTTTGCCAAAAATTACAAAACTCATATCTCTGAATATCCTTATCTGATTTGAATGATTTTAGTGTATTTTTCCTCAATACGTGTTTTGCTATTGTTCTTAATTGGTTTGAAGATAATATTGTGTTGTCTTCTTTACTTTCCAATTGGTGTGGTGCTGAATGAACTTAATACACATTTGTGCTGGAAATTGCCTGCTGTGTGTGCCATATCTAGCAGGGGTGAGCATAGTTTTTCTGAGATATATGTTGAGACCTAACCAAAGTGTGATTATTAAGGTGGTAATGGCACACCCTTTCCAATTAAATAACTCACATTATTAACCCACATTTTGTCAGTTGTATATTGTTTCCCAGATGAGGCGAAACCCTCTAGAGCTCTTATTACAATATGAAAGGTGTATGTACTGAATTATATTCATTCAATTCCATGGGTGGGTGATTTTGATACCTGTTACAAGTGGTTTTGCAGCTGTGAACAAAGGCATTTTGAGACATTTGAATAGTACCTAGTAAGTATTGAGCTGGCTAACAACAAAAAACCCAGTATCTGTCTTTACGGTCACGAGTTCTCCTGGGGTGAGTGTGCACTCTGCAAATGTGTCCGGTATGTTACGTTATATGTGAGATTTACATGAGAAGCCCCGGCAATTACAGAGTTGTTGATCGTGTATGCTTGCTAGGCATCCACAATCTGTGACTTTATATTTGAACACGACATCAAAAATAGGCCTTTGGACTGATCGAATGCCTGCTATCTCAGAAGAAAATTAAAGACCTACCTGTCTAAACATATTTTTAAATCTCAATAAACGCCTTAGGTTCTCGTTTCCAGAGGATGGAACTATCCCATCCCTGCATTGATCTTTGCCTCAACTGTTAATCGTAAATCTATACGTGCCCATTTGGCTAAGTCGGTGCTATATGCATATATTTAATACTTAACAAATACTGTGTGCTTTAAATGAAGAAGTTGTATAGGAACATTCATCGGCCTGCAGTGGAAAGCAATTTTGAATTTCGGATGAACACGTTCTGGACATCTTAGAACACATATACTGGATCAGAGCATCCGTGAATGCTTCTATTACATCAGTGGGCGACATGTCAAGGGTGTGTGTTCTGTAAGGACAATGTACAGGTGAGGCTTGTGTGTACACTGACAACATATGAATATTGAATTAGGTGGTGTGTTAAAGAGAAACAGTGAGGTATGCAAGTAGGTGGTTGTGTGCCCAATCTGTATTGCAGTGCAATTTAATTATGTGCTTGGAACTGTGCTTAGTGCACTCTGTCAACGTTCCAGTCTGAGTGCCAAGTGGAGAAAAGTGCTGAAGGGCTGGGATTGAATTTGGGCCTCTGTGTGTGAGCAACATGCATACTGTTAATACAAATGGTAATATTAGCAGGATTGATATATGTTGCCACATTGAGTCATGTGTGGCCTCATTATGGTTGTTTCTGGAAGTAACAAGCTACTCAGATGGTAGGGGCGCATTGTTTCAATGGTACCTTGCTCCACTGTGGTGAGCTGGATGCATGATCCTGGTCTTTGGTGAGGTATTATATCAGCCACCTCTAGCCAGGTGAACTTGTAATTGACACACCTCCTCCTCTCATTTCTTCTTCATTTCCCTCTCAGTGTATACCTCCACCTCCAATGCATTAACCCTATTGGTGAGGGCCTGCTGCATGGTCTGCTTCTCCACTCCATGTAGGTGTTTGTTAACAGACCATCCAGTTCCCCAAAGCGGTCACCTACAAAGTTTACCACAATGTGGAAATAAAATCTATAATTATGCCCCTTCGCTGCCCTCTGCGCGATCTAATTATGCCCCTTTGCGCGATCCCCTTTGCGCGATTAATAATTGCCCACATTAAAAGCCGGCACCATTTTGTTTTTAATTCACCCTTTGGTGTCCCAAGACCCCGAGCACGAGCACGACACCCCTGCACCTGGCTTTTCCTCATTTTCACCATCTGTCTCTGTGGTTTCTGCCAAGTCCGGGAAACCAGTACATGAGTTCCTGCTCCCCCGCAGAGATGGTTCATGTTTCTGACATGAAGCACGAGCACAAACCCCCAAATGAGGAAGCCTTCCCCTTCCAACTGTCAGACTATTTCACATCGCAAGTCCCCTCACGAAGCCTAAGACACGCCCCCATTTCTTCACACTCTGCTCCTCTTGCTGAATCTTTGTTCCTCTATCTGCCACGACCTGTTTGTTCCTCTATTTTGCCTCGTGACCAAGACTGTATAAATATTCTGCTGTTGAAAATAAAGAGACCCCACTTAAAGAGAGGGACTTGAGAGATTGCTCCTGTGCCCGCTTGGTGCTGGAAGCGCTCCCTTTAACTCGAGTTATTGGTCTTCTCCTCCTTCATTTGAGCACCACGGACTCCTCGCTTTGCATTGACAAGAAATTATGATTTATTAAGCATAGAAATTCAGAAATGAGGTAATAAGTAAATTTAATTTACCACAGTAATTGCCGCCCGAACAGGGACCTTCCCTTTCCCCCACGCGCCGGCGATATTGGACCCGGTACTGTCCCCTCCTGACCGTTGACGGACTTCAAAAGTGCACAACGCGGGGAATTCCCGCTAACTCCCTCGAGGCGAAGAGGGGACCGACTGCGGCCCAGCATCCACACGAGGCGGTGAGGAAATAGCGGAACGTCCTGAACCAAAGCCCAACCTGCGAAGCAGACGAGTCCGAGGTTCTACAAATCCCACCTTGAAACTGCGCGCCGCGTTTTCCCAAAATCTTCAAGAGGCCTTCCAGTTACTTTTCGGTGAGTACTGCTGAAAAGTATAAAAACGAACCCACAGCTTTTGTGGGGGCGGTAAAGATACGCGTTTTTTGGTTTCTCACCTATCTTTGGTGAGGACTACTAAAACTAGTATAAAAGACGGACTCACTACCTTGTGGGCACGGTAAAGATACATGTTTTTTGTGGGTTTCTCACTTATTTTGTGAGGACTACTAAACTAGTATAAAAGACGGACTCACCTCTTTCGTGGGTACGGTAAAGATATTTGTTCTGTTTATGTTTTTCTCACTTCTAAAATCTTTGAAAGTCTTGCCATCATGCCTATTTTCTCGAAAATACGTAAGATGGCAAACCAAAAGGAGTATTCTTGAGAAGGAAATTCCCCTTCCTCCTCGGGATACTCCAGGACACTTCATGTATGCAAAACATGGTGTCGGTGCACTTATTTATTGTGATCTATGGGTAGAATATACTAAAGACCTAGAACTCAGATATAGATGGCCTGAAAATGGTAGTTTTGATACGGAGTGTATTATGAAATTAGAGGAACAGTTATGGAAGAAAAAGAGAGTCCGCCAGTCACAGAGTGACTCAGTAGAATTATGGAGAAAAGAAGCCCATAGGAGGCAACAGAAGGAATTGCATAAAGTTGAAAAGGGTAAGAGAATGTCAGAGCAGGCCAAGAAAGAACAGTTACAAGAAATAGGGAAAGAAGTAGTTAGTGAAAGGAATAAAAGGGAACAATCAGCCATTTCTACTGGTTTTTATCCTGTATTGCCATCTGCACCTGAAAACCTTAACATTGCATCAGCACAGCCTACAGCCCCACCACCAGAGGATACTTTTACTAATTTTCTCTTAGATACTCCACCACCCTATGAAGTTCCAGTCATTCAACACCCTCTGCCTCCGCCACCCCTTTCACAACATAACGCACCACCTCTCACTCCAGAAGGGGGTGCCGTAGGTCCAGACCCAGGTAAAACAATTCCCGACTGCCCCTATGACCCGACTCCGAGCAACACAGGGGAGGCGGGCCGAATAAGTAAAATACTTCATGACTCCTGGGAAGAAATAAGACATCTACCAGCAATTGACACGTTTCTTCAAGCGGCCTCTGAGTTTCTTCGTACTGGAGAGAACTCACGAGCCATTAACGCTATGACTACAAGAAGATCACACCCTGTAAAAATGCACATGTATAGGTTCCTCCTTTGCTGTTTCATAAAACACATACAAGCAGAGGAAAGAAATGTACCAGTTTCACTTTTTGACTTATTAGATTCCGCATCCGACCACACTAGTCTAGAACTTATAAATGATGCACTAGACAGGTTCACCCGTAATGTGACCCGTATTCTGCAAAACTTGCAAACAAATGAAGAGAATAAGAAACTTGAGGAGGAAATTACTGAACCTACTGAAAAAGTCCTACCCGTTCGTTCTTCCGCCCCTAATTCACGAACACCCCCGCCTACATTCCTCCAAGGTCACTCTGAACGGTCATCTCCAGATGAGTTATTTGAAAATACATCCAATGCATTAGACTACTGGTTAGACCAGGAACCTCCGCTTACACCGGAGGAGGAGGAAATAGCCAGAACTGCGGCCCTATGGGTCTCTCAATATAAGATATATGACAATGATCTCATAGCCCAGCTTTTTCTAGCATTACCACGCTCACATCAAAGATTAGCAAGTCTCTACATGGTACAACATCTCATCACACTCAATGACACTCATTTTAAACATGATCCACGACTCGAAGATTTTCTGTCTGACTGCGCTGATAACATGTTCCTCCACAATAGTTCAGTTTTTCTTAACACATTTATAGATTTTAGACAGAAATACCAGAAAGTGACTGGATATAGATCTCCCCATAATATGTGTGGATCAACTAATAGACTTCCTCAAACACGCCAGTTCCCCATGAGAGAGGTCCACCCCAGAGCTGACACGAATGGCGCGCTACAACGCGTCTTCATTTATGTACCCTTGACAAAACTTGAGTTACTAAGGATGAAAGAGATGGTTCCCTCCCACTCAAAGGATCCTGCTGGATTCTTTAAGGAATTAGGAGATGTATTAATGATGGGAACATATACTCTTTCTGATATCACAGCAATTCTGAAATTATTGTTGCCATCAGGTATATATGACAAACTAAGAGAAAAAGATTGGGAAGTAGCAGGTGAACACATTAAATGGACTGAACTTCAGAATGACGAAAATACTAGAGTAGCAGGTCAAGGTATAGGAGACAAACTAAAAGCACTTCCTGGCACTATTTTAAAGGTGCTACCACAGTTACTAACAGTGAAAAAGGAGGACTGGAATGCCATTTCCTCCTGCAAACAGAAACATGGTGAAGACATAGGAGATTATTACACTAGACTTGAAAAGTGTTTTGCGGTAAATAGCGGCCTTACGCCAACAAGTGAAGCTTACCCGCATCTGTTTGTTTCCAAATTAGTAGATAACGCCTTGCCAGCCATTAAGGACAGAGTACTAAAAGTAGAAAGTACCTGGCAAGCACATACACCTCCACAGGTGTTACAAATGCTACAATATCACCAGAATCGCATTAGGGATGAAGAAGAAAATGATAAGAAACGCATGAAAGACACAAAGATGAAAGCATTAGTAGCCCAAACTGCACCCCAGCGTCAACAGACACCAAGTAGCCAGACAAATATAAAAAGCACTTGTAATTATTGCAAAAAGATGGGACACTTCGTTAAAGATTGCCCTGTCTTAAAGCACAATTTGGCTACTGGTAAGACCCAGCCACGCCCATATCAGCCAAAACAGAATGATTCCCTAGACAGTTCAACACCTTCAGTTCCACTGACAACACAAATGGCCCAAATGAATATTATAGACAGTGCCTACACTGAATATTACCCAGATTTCTCATGATGTTGCCCAGAGAGAGAAGATGACAAACTGCCCCTAATCCCCATTCCAGTAGATCAGACAGGTCCATTTATAGAGGTCCGACTTCTTGGGGAGGATAGGAAGTTTCTACTAGTCACTGGGGCCAGTAAAACAACAATAAGCCATCAAGAGGTCCCAGAGGCTCCTCTCTCGGGTTCAAAAAGTATTTCTCTGGGTTTCTCGGGACAACCTGTGACAAACGTCACGTCAAAGCCACTGCCCTTGCAGGTTGGTCCCCTCATGACAACTACAGATCTTATATTGACAAAATCATGTCCAGAAAACTTGCTTGGTATAAAAACATTGAAAGAATTAGGAGCTGTCATTGTTTGCTCACCTACAGATGTCAGACTATTTCTGCGAGATTTCAAGGGCCACTACACAAGTAGAGAATTAGATGAGCGTTTGAAAGATTTGCCACACACCCTGTGGGCCACTGATTCCACCACAGTAGGATGTATGGAAATAACACCTCACAAGGTTACACTGAAAGAGGGAGCCCAACTACCACGCATAAGGCAATACAAAATTCCACCTCAGGCTGAACAAGCATTAATGTTAATTATTCAGGACCTAATTCAGTCAGGTGTGATTAAGGAAACAACTTCTAACATTTGCAATTCCCCTGTTTTACCAGTTCATAAAAAAGTGGAACCAGGAACACCACCTGTCTACAGACTAGTGGTGGATTTGAGAGAGCTCAATAAATGTGTCGTTCCACAACACCCTGGGGTTCCAGACATCTCCACCCTACTCACAGCCATAGATGCGGAAGCAACGCATTTTTCAGTCATTGACTTGAAAAACGCATTCTTTAGCATACCTATTCACCCAGACAGTCAATACCTTTTTGGCTTCTCCTTACAAGGACGAAGTTTCCAATTCACAAGAGCTCCTCAAGGTTTCACAGAGAGTCCAAGCGTATATAGCCAAGCATTAAAAAGACAACTAGATACTGTTCAAATGCCCACGGATACAGCCATACTACAATATGTTGATGATATCCTCATTACGGCCAGATCTGACGCAGCATGTGCTGAAGCATCACTACTAGTACTAGAATTCCTAGCTGCAAATGGCCATAAAGTTTCCCTGGTAAGCTCCAATTTTGTTTACAGCAAGTGGCATACTTAGGGCACTTGCTGTCAAAGGAGGGTAGGCAGCTTACACAGGAACGCATCCAACTCATACAACAAATACCACAACCAACAACACAGAAACAAGTTCGAGCCTTTGTTGGTCTCACCTCATATTGTAGACAGTGGATCCCACAATTTGCACTCATTTCCAAACCGTTAGTGCAGCTGACAACACTCGAAGCTGGCGCTACTCCACAATTACCCTGGACAGATGAACACACGCAAGCCTTTCAGTCTCTTAAAAAGCTATGTGTCAAGCCCCAGTGCTGGCAACACCTAATTACACCAAAGATTTTACATTATTTGTAACAGAAAACTCAGGTACAGCACTATCAGTTCTGACCCAACTTCAAGCAGACAAACATAAACCATGTGGTTATTTTTCAAGCACATTAGATCCAGTAGCACAAGCATTGCCTGCATGTCTAAAATCAGTAGCAGCTACTGCACAAGCTATTAGACAAAGCGATTCTATTGTATTGGGACATCATCTGATAGTTCAGGTCCCACACGCTGTAGAACTTCTGTTAAACAGAACACAAACACAGCATCTGACAATAGCCAGACTCACCGGATATGAGATGACACTTTTTCAGCCACACATTGAGATTAGACGCTGCAACATTTTAAACCCAGCAACACTGTTGCCACTGACCTCTCCTACTGAAGAAATTCACGATTGTATTGACATAATTGATTTAGTGACCAAACCAAGACCAGATTTACAAGATACTCCCCTTGCTAAGGCAGAAATGACACTCTTTGTTGATGGTTCATGTATGAGACTCCCCACAGGAGAATTAGCAGCAGCCTATGCCGTCACAAATGGTACAGACACTTTAGAAGCACACAAGATAGAGATACTGTCGGCACAGGCAGCAGAACTCATAGCCTTAACACGAGCATGTCACTTAGCAAAAGGAAAGTCAGTTAACATCTACACTGATTCACAATATGCCTTTGGAGTTGTACACAACTTCGGTACATTATGGAAAGAGAGAGGATTTCTCACATCACATGGGTTCAGAATACAGCATGCTACACTCATCACTGCCCTCTTAGAGGCCAGTCAGTTACCAGAGAAAATCGCAGTGCTAAAATGTAAAGCGCACACAGATGAAATATCAAAAGGAAATGATTCTGCAGACAGTGCAGCCAAGTTAGCAGCAAACACAGAATTAAGTATACCACACCGCCAATATACAATACGAGACCCCTTTTCTGACATCCAGGATGTCCAAAGTCACGCCACACCACAGGAACTGCTAGAATGGAAGGAAAAAGGAGGGGTCCTTACAGATCAAGGCTGGATGACACCTGAAAGAGCAGTATGGTTTCTACCGGATGCCATGGTACAAGTTATGGTAAACACCATACATGGACCAGCACATCTGGGAGAAAAAGCAATGTTAGACAGCATACAGAATATATGGCACAACAAACATTTGAGAGCTGCAGCCAAACAAAAAGTTAAAACGTGCATGATTTGTAATCAGTTCAACCCAGGAAAAGGCACAAAGGTGGAACAGGGAGGATTCCAACCCCTGACCATCCATTTGAAGTTCTCCAGATGGACTATATCCAGATGGAGAGATGTAGGGGTCACAAGTATGTGCTAGTTGTAGTGTGTGCTCTGACCAGATGGACAGAAGCCTATCCCGTCCCAGATTACACTGCAACGACAACTGCTAAACAATTAGTTAGAGAGTTTTTTCCGAGGTATGGGTTGCCCCGTGTCATCTACTCAGATAACGGCCAACCTTTTCCTCTGAACTCATGAAGCAAGTGTCTCTTCTGTTAGGGTACACTTGGAAGTTTCACTGTGTAAGACATCCTCATGCAGCAGGTCTAGTAGAAAGGCACAACCAAACTTTGAAGACAAAATTGGCCAAGATATGCACTGACAAAGGCGTGGACTGGATGGTAGCCTTACCGGTTGCCCTCTTCTACATGCGTATGGTAGCCCATTCCAGAACTGGCTTATCTCCATATGAAGTGGTCTTTGGCAGACCACCAAATATGTGGGTACGCCAAGGCCTAAAAGAATAACTGATGTTGACAGTACTATGCTGACTGACTACCTGGCTTCCTTGATGTCTGCACTCCAATCTTGTCGTTCTCAGGTTGCTGCCACCTTCCCTGACAAAACCAACCCGGAAGAACACGCCATCCGACCCGGGGACTGGGTCCTCGTGAGGAACTTCGACCGGACCAGTCCCCTCCAGCCCAGGTGGAAGAAGCCAAGACTCGTACTACTAACAACACGGGCAGCAGTGAAGGTCGAGGGCAGGAAGGGCTTGCTCCACGCAAGCCACTGCCGGAAACATTTTGGACAAAAAGACACTGTTGCTGATGGCCCTGCCAATCCCACTGACATTGTGACTGAACAATCTTTATTGCCTTTGGAACTAACCCCACAACAGGATTACAAATCAAAGTTAAGGTCTGCCATTCGGACTCTGGCTAATTAAGTCCATTGGGCGTCGGTCCAGTGGTGAAGCGGTTGGAGCATGGGAATGGATTTTAACACCTTGACTATGTGGGAGAAAAAAAAAAATGAACTCTAGAAAAAGACATAATGGTCCTATTATATGTTTGACAGTATTATTTTTCCTCATGGCAGTTATGACGTGTCTTGGTTGGATTCTCCACACTGTTTTTCCCCCAACACAACACACCTCTCATACACCCAACAGCACTCAGGAACACACCTATCACGACCTACCCCCTCATGAACAAGCCCATAGACTAGCCTTGCGAAACAATACCTTCATACAGATGCTACACCACACTCAGCAAGCCAGTAATAGCACCAATTGTTGGATATGTGGCCGCATCCCACCTCATCAGAAAAAGGGAGGGATGCCTCTTTTTTCTTTCCCATTCTCTTATAATGGAACTTGTGAAGCCTGGTTCGCCCTAATAACAGCTGACGCTACTACCCCCACTTCCTGCCCTGACGGAAATAATTCATGCAAGAATGGGTGGCCTTGGGGGATTTAAACAAGGTACTCAATACTGCCTGTTACCCTAATTAGGAGGAGATCCTCAGGCGACCGGTACAGTCCTAGAAAGTGAAGAATACAAGCAAGGGAACATGACCATGTCCTACAAGATGTTAAATACCAAACCTAAAAAGAATGCTGGTTCCCCTTCCATCTCGGTCTCACCAGTAAAAGGACACCTGTGCATCCAGAAAAATGGCTCTGTTCCATTAGGACACAGTGACTGTCATACCACTATAAGTTTTGAAGACAGAGGAAAGTCCTCATTTCTAGCATCTCGCCATACTTATTTCATCTGTGGCCAAACGGCCTATGTGCAGCTGCCCTTGAACTGGGGGAACTTGCTATATAGCATTCCTGTTACCCCCTGTCTTTGTGGCCCCATCCACTTACCACAGAGACCTCCTAGTGCCCCATGTCAGACATAAAAGAACGATCGATACCTCCTTGGTTGACCAAACGGAAACCTCATGGGAACAGTATACAGATTTTAACAAAGGGTTCTTCTTCTTTGTTGGCCCTGTACAGAACAGCAAGCTTATACGCAGGTTGACAAGGACCTTAGAGGCTGTAGTAAACCAGACGGCGTCTGCCCTGGGGAGCTTAACCCAGGAGCAGTCTGCCATACGATTGGTTACTCTCCAAAATCGCCTTGTCCTTGACATCATCTTGGCTGACAGAGGCGGAGCCTGTAAAATTATAGGCTCTAGCTGCTGTATATTTATTCCTGATAATTCCCCATCTGTATACACGGCCATAACAAAATTACACAAGATAGCCGTAAGTTTACATCAAGAACCTGGCACTTGGACGTGGTCTGACTGGTTCTGGAAGATAATATCGTCCTGGGGATGACAACTGCTGTCAGCAGCAGGTATAATATTCCTGATAATAACTGGATGCTGCCTTTGCATCCAATGTGGTCCTGCCCTATGCGGTCTATGCGCTGCAAAATGCATTCCTAAACCACTTGTCCAGCAGAGAGAAAGGGAAAGAATCATGTTACAAGAATGTATAAATGATCTCATGCAAATTGAGATATAATGTAGGTACACTCTGGGGCAAGGAGGGAATGTGGAAATAAAATCTATAATTATGCCCCTTCGCTGCCCTCTGCGCGATCTAATTATGCCCCTTTGCGCGATCCCCTTTGCGCGATTAATAATTGCCCACATTAAAAGCCGGCACCATTTTGTTTTTAATTCACCCTTTGGTGTCCCAAGACCCCGAGCACGAGCACGACACCCCTGCACCTGGCTTTTCCTCATTTTCACCATCTGTCTCTGTGGTTTCTGCCAAGTCCGGGAAACCAGTACATGAGTTCCTGCTCCCCCGCAGAGATGGTTCATGTTTCTGACATGAAGCACGAGCACAAACCCCCAAATGAGGAAGCCTTCCCCTTCCAACTGTCAGACTATTTCACATCGCAAGTCCCCTCACGAAGCCTAAGACACGCCCCCATTTCTTCACACTCTGCTCCTCTTGCTGAATCTTTGTTCCTCTATCTGCCACGACCTGTTTGTTCCTCTATTTTGCCTCGTGACCAAGACTGTATAAATATTCTGCTGTTGAAAATAAAGAGACCCCACTTAAAGAGAGGGACTTGAGAGATTGCTCCTGTGCCCGCTTGGTGCTGGAAGCGCTCCCTTTAACTCGAGTTATTGGTCTTCTCCTCCTTCATTTGAGCACCACGGACTCCTCGCTTTGCATTGACAAGAAATTATGATTTATTAAGCATAGAAATTCAGAAATGAGGTAATAAGTAAATTTAATTTACCACAACAAGGTCAGCCTCCTTTTCATTGAAATTCAATACATTTCTTTAGTGAGATGTCTGTGTCTTCCTAAATTGGAGAGAAACTCTGGTTTCAAGATGGCACACAGCACAACGGGAAAAGGACAGGTTCTTGATAGTTGGTTGTGTATACGTGCTCCAAATTGTTATTTCTCATTGTTATGCGTGATTATGTTCAGGTATAGATTTCTTGTTTCTCCCATTTTAAGGCTATGCATGTCTGTTTAACCCTCATTTACATTTGAGCAAGGAAATGGGGACACCAAAGTCAACACCTGTGCAGAAATATAGGTTATTCTGTATGAATTACCTTTATGGGGATTGTGAATCCGGCTCAAAATATTTGACACCTCACATCAGAATTCAAAAATCTTCTGAATAGTTGCTATTGCCGTTAGGACCGATCACTTTTAATAAAGTTATGCTTAATGAACCTTTTTGCTTGTATGTTATGGTCTCCAACATGCTTCTTCATCTCACAAAAATGGTACATAGGCTCTGAATCAAATAATCTGCCCAGTGGAAACAAAAAACATGATAAGCATGGAGATGATCATGGATCGCTTGTGAGCAAAAAAGACTGCTGTCATCACTATAAAATGTTAAATATGAGAACTGAGGAGCTGAAATACCTGTTAATTCAAATCATGTGAATGAGCTTAGAGCAGCTGCGCTTCCACTGTTTTCTAGATAGCTATGCTCAGGGGCAGCCTTAGCTCTGGTGGTGCCCAGTGTGACAATCTGTTTTGGCCCCCCATGACCCCCTTCATTGAATCCCACTAACACCCTCCAACAGTGCCCATCATCTCTTTATAGCCGCTCTCTCACATGCATTTGTCTTATAGCACTACTCGGATCAGTCTAGGGTGTAAGAGCAATCTTCATCACACACACATTATGCAGAGTCAATGAATCATATGTATGTAAATCTGTGCAAAGGAAATGTTACACAAGACAAAGAGGATTACAAGTTGTAGGACTCACGTCATCTATACTAGTATGCAGTATATTTTACGAGTGTTTGGTCTGGAGAAGCACAAATCTGGATTTATAACATACCACAAGTGTTGGGGTTGGCTTTACTAATAGCAATATATTTCAACCCAAACGAAACATTTTTTAGCAACATTAGGATAATGAAAGACTGGGGAAAAATAAAAGATTCCAACCCTATGCCTTGTAGTTTGCATGCAGCTATTTGATGACCGTTCATATGTCACTATGCTACATTAGGACGGTAACGTATGAACTGCAAGTAACAAAAGGATCTCTATTACAAAAGTAGTAACCAACTGAGCTATCCACATAAAGTACAGTTCTGTGATCTGCATGGTACACGTTCTTTGCAGCAAGTATATTAAATTAACCCTCTGCGTTATGATGAGTCAGTTCTGCCCCTAGACAATACTCAATCTTGCTTCACCAGAGTTATTTTGACATTTTTATTGTTGCCTGAAAACTTTCCGACACACATGGAAGTAACAGTGGGCGCTTTTAAACCCATAAGTTATTTCTAAACTCAGTGCCCAATCCCCAGTCACCCCTCCCCAAGGTAAGGGTCAGGTGTGACTGCAAATATCGTACCTCTGTAAAGCTGGCCCTGGCTGCACTTATTTCGGAGAAGCAGTAAGGAGTTTCACGTTTTTATGGCATTGTATCAACCTACTTGTTGGCTGACACACAAACAGAATCCTGAGAGGGTTAATTCAGTGAAGCAAGGAGGGAGTTCTGGAAAGAAAGAAAATAGACGCAGCTTACATCGAAAGCAGGATATCACCTAATGCAGAAAATTATGGTTTGACTGGGTCTACTGGACGAAGGCCCATTATACCCTACCTTGTGCCTCTATTTTGTAAAGGAAGTGCTCAGTGACATTTTGTATTCTGAGTAAGTATGGACATTGGGCTGTAATACATACAATGCCCAGTGAGCGCAACAGGCACGTGTGCCCATTTTTGGTGCTTTTGGGGCTCTGCACTCTTGCCAAAGGGACCTCAGACGCATGTGCAGCCCATTCTGTAATACTGGTAGTGTTGGTGCACATGTAGCGCCAGTGCTATCTTGTGATGGTATTTAGGAGTGGGTGTAACTTGCGTAATTCAGTGTAGCGTAATACAACCGAATTATCTAAGTATTCATCAAGATTACTCATAATTATGCAAGAAGAGTACTTCTACGTTTAGTGCAAAACGGGTGCGAGAATGCATTTTGTGCTAAGAAGTAGTGCTAAAAGCAATATAACACAAATAACGAGCGTGAGAAGCCGCTCACACTCACTGTTAGAAATGGGATCTCTAGTTGGCAAGGGCTTGCACCTTTGTCCAAGTAGGGACCCTTCTTCCTAGTCAGGGTAAGGGTTGTTACACTCGTGAAGTAACCCCTGCTCACCCTCGTGGTAGCTTGGCACGAGCAGTCAGGCTTAATTCAGAGGCAGTGTGTAAAGCCTTTGCACATAACCAACAGTAATACAGTGTAAGCACTACAAACAGACACCACACCAGTTTAGAAAAATAACCAATATTTTATATACTCAAGACAAGACCAATTACGACAAAAATCCACAATACTGTACTTTACGAATGAATACTTGATACGTTAACTTCTTCTTTGCAGGAATAGCACAAAAGCAAAGTTCGTACGAGTCGGTAGCTCCGTCCGAGCCTACCGTGATGCTGAAAACCACAGAGTCTAACAGTTCCAGCCGACCGCGTCGATACGGGCCAGCAGAGTCGTGAACAGACTCGGTTACAGTACCTTTTCGTTGGGGCTGGTACGGAGTGTACGAGCCGGTCGGCGTTCGTCGCGGTTGCGGTGCAAGACGGAGCGATGCAAGGTGCGGTGTCCCTCGATGCGGTGCAGGCAGCGGCTCGATGAGCGTCGTGTAGACGGAGTTGGTGAGTCCAAGGCGTGCGATGCAGGGTGAGACGATGCTCGATGCGGTGCTGACAGGTTGCGATGCAGGCGACCAAGCCGGAGTGCGGGAGCTGGCGTCGGACAGCGGTGCGAGTCGGAGCGGTGCGTCGCAGACGTGCGAGCGGTGCCCCAAATGCGGTGCGGTCACGACTCTTGAGCCAGTTGCAGCGACCTCGTCGGTCGGGTCCGGTTGGTTCAGTGAAGCGATGCGATGCGAACTGCGGTGCCCACAGGTCACGGTGCAAGCAGCGGCTCGATGTTGGCGGCGTCGGACGTCGCCCACGGTGAGACCAGGGTTGCGATGCGAAGCGGGGCGATGCGGTCTGCGGTGCAAACAGGTCACCGGCCAGGGATGGATTCGGTTGACGGAGTCGGTTGCAGTTCCCTTCCTCTGTGGCAACTGAAACAGCGTTCCAGAAGCGGTACCCAGAGGCTTGTGAAGTCTTTGTAGTCCCTGAGACTTCTTAACAGGAGGCCAGCTCGGTTCCAGGCCCTTGGAGATACTCAGCACAAGTTTGTAGAAAGTTCAGTCCAGTCCTTTCACTGCCCAAGACAGAAGCAGCAACTGCAGGCCAACCCACCAAAGCAACAACACAGCAAAGGGGCAGAATTCCTCCTGGCAGCTCTTCCAGCTCTTCGTCTTGGCAGGTTCCTTGATTCCAGCGAGATCTAAATTCATGGGGTCAGGGCCCCAATATTTATATCTCAAATTCCTTTGTTCTCTGAAGGCAGAGAGGCCTTTGCCTAGTCCAAACCAGTTCTGGAGCACTTTGTTGACAAGTCTCCGTCCCTTCTTTCAGTGAGTAGGCCAGGGACATCAGACGCACCACAGGAGGTGGAGCCAGCATTGTGGAGGGAAGGCACTGTCCTATTCAGGGCCCAGGTGCGACCCCTCCCACCCATCTACATGTAGATCTTGCTATTCAGCCCTGTGCTGACTCACCCTGTCTCCTGGCATCCCCCAGCCCCTGTCACTCACACTCCAGACAAGGAATACACAACCTCGCAGAGGCAGGCTTGGATGGTTAGACAAGAAAATACCCACTTTCTAAAAGTGGTATTTTCAAACACAGAATGTTAAAACCAACTTCACTAAAAGATGCATTTTATCATTCTGAGTCCAGGCATACTAAACTCGAATTTCTACCACGTTCCCGGGGTCAGTTAGGATTATAAACTGTAATAATCAAAACTGCCCGTTCTGGCCTAGGGGGAACAGGTAGCCTTGCAATAGTGAAAAACGAACTAGGCTGTAATTCACTATCAGGACATGCCGCACACACCGGGCATGTCCTACCTTTCGCATACACCGCACCCTGCCCACAGGGGTACCTTGGGCCTACCTTAGGGGTGACTAACATGTAGCAAAGGGAAGGTTTAGGGACTTGCAAGTGTGTGCACTTGCCAAGTCGACATGGCAGCCCCAGGCTGTGCACAGGCTCTGCAGTGGCAGGCCCGAGTTACACTTTATGGGCTGTTTGCGTGGGTGGCACAATCCAGTGCTGCAGCCCACCAACAGCATTTGGTCTATAGGCCCTGGCACTCGCAGTGCACTTTACAAGGGACTGACACATAAACCAAATAGGCCAATCATGGAAACACCAATCCATAACACATTTTATACAGGAGCACTTGCACTTTCCCACTGGACAGCAGTGAGGAAAGTGCCCAGAATCATTACACCAGCAAAAACAGAGTCAAAACCGGGAGGTCAGAAAGCAAAAAGTCAGGGGAAACACGCCAAAAGATGCCAAGTCTAACACTCACTAAATATGCTCTTGGGGTCAGATTTTCCCCCAGCTTACTCCTGGCATTTACTGCTATTTCTTCAGTGCAAAATGCACCCATGCATCCAAAATGGAATGTGAGGATGCATTTTGTGCTAAAGGATTAGTCCTCCAAATTACTCTTAATTATGTGAGCAGGAGTAATTGTGTTATTATTGGTAATTCTGCATCAAAGAGCAATGCGTAATAGCTGAAATTACTCCGGCTTAATTGAAATACCGCCCAGGCCTAATGGTACTCCCTCAAATGCATGGGGGTGTGGCCTCATGCAAATGAGTGAATCACTTTGCCTCTCTGTCTGCGGCCAAAGAAGCACGCTGGCTCTTAGGCAAACAGGCCCTTAGGAGGTGCACCTACTGTGCTCCACTGGAGCTGGCACACTGCCAGTGTGCCCCCCGATGGTAGCCCTTTGGAGGAGGGAAAATGAGTTCCATTGACCCCCAGACATCCTCCTGCAGGCAGGTGCACTCACTCACTGCCCTGGACTGCAGGAGGATCCACCTGTGCTGTGAATAGTCTTACACTGAATGCACTGCCCCTTGGGCAGGCACACATTTGTGGATGCCCTGGGAGCAGCAAATGGATGATAATAGGGTGCACTATCCTGGTCTGCAGCAAGTGCACCTTTAGAAAGCTGCAACGCGGCGCACACTGGCACAGTGCGCCATATATATAATAATATAATACGGTCCCTGGTGCGAAATCTTATGGAGATGAAGATCACTGCTATGACCTCCCTCCCCTCTCAACAAAATGAGCATTATCGTTTTTGGTGATCATTTCACCTATTATTTAAGTGCCTCGAAGCAATTCAGTTTGTTGGGTGCTTCATTTGAATGTTTTTTTTGTTTTAGCCCTGCATACATATTGGTATGTATCATTTTCATGTGCTGTATATGCATCAAACGTGTTTTGGCTAGCAATTGCTTCACCGCTGATATTCGCATGTGCTTTTCCTCCTGAAGACAATAATTGACTGAGCATTTTTTCATGAAGTCAACAGATTCAGTCATGGGCAATTTGTGTGCAATGGTGTATGCCGAGGTCTTCAATTTGCTTGAGGTCACCATAAATCAGAATAAATAAGATGTAAAAGATGAAATTCAGACCTTTATAGACAACAAAGACTTGCGGCATAAGAAAAGGAG
Organism: Calotriton arnoldi; assembly: GCA_963921515.1. Taxonomy (NCBI): domain Eukaryota; kingdom Metazoa; phylum Chordata; class Amphibia; order Caudata; family Salamandridae; genus Calotriton; species Calotriton arnoldi. The sequence goes on along the minus strand of CAWUFW010008575.1, from coordinate 623,918 downwards.
AATTATTTTAAACAATACCTGCCGGCAGCGCATCACTTGCTGAAAAATCTCGATGCGCCCTCAATAATAATTCATAACATATACGCCGCCAGTGCTGCAGTTTCATTTCACGATTTCATAACTTTCACATAAAGTGACATAATGTTGCGATAAAATGGTTTTCATTTGCATCCAGTGTTATTCGACTACTGGTGAAGCCCCTCTGTTTCAGGACTGGTGTTGTCCTGCTCAGGAGGCGAGCACTCTTTCCTGGACTGAATGCGTATCACAGATATTTGGAAAACATATAGCATTTACAACTTTAGATTTAATTAAATAATCGAAAAAACAAGCTAAATAGCTAAACACTTACAATGGATTGCATAATTCAACGCATTTAAATTACAAGACGTGGGCGCAGATCAAAGTTATCCTTCCACTGCTCACTTTTAGGGAACCTTTTTTGGTTAAGTGCATGTGTTTTCCTGCTCCAGTCTTCTCTCTACTATGTGACCCCCAAAATGCCTAACATCTAATGCTCTGTGCTTCTCTCTCATGTACGTCTCTCCAACCCCTGTGCCCTTTGTGTTGTTCTCACCCTCGTGAACTTCTCCCTATTCCCCATGTTCCTGTTTCTTTTGTGTTCTTCTCTCTCCTCCCTCACACTTTGTGTTCCTCGTTCCCCGCGCTCTGGACTCTTTTCTCCATGTGTGCTTCTACCCCAGCGGTCCGTGTTGCTCTCTCCCTTGTTCATTACCTTTCCCTTACTTGCTCCTAACCACTACGCCATTCCCTCCTCTGTTACTCCTCCAACCCAGCGTATCTTTTTCTATTTCACAATTTGTGTTAAAAAAATCGTAATTTTTATTTACTTTTCCGAGTGTCATCCACCATGTTCGATCCGTAAAAGCAGCATGAAAGTAAATTGCCTGCATCAATCCAGGTGCAGATATTCGGGCTGATGCATGAGTGTGCTGCTGGAATGGCACGACCATGTCATCATGCCTTTTTTAGTTATTTTTTTTATGATGCTGCACAGTGTAGGGGTAAATCCTGGTATTGTTGAGCATCAGTACGCATAAATGGATCTGGATCTCTAAATGTGGAAGAATGGTCCAGGGGAAAGAGAGGAGATGGGCTGTCACCATTTGCATCCTCCCAACCAGAATACTAACAACATATAAAAGGCAAACGCAAACCTGACTAGTTCAGGAGCTCACCTGTGGGAAAATACCTATTGTTTAGGAATTCTATATGCATCATGTTATGTCACAACATGTAGAGGGCCAACTGGAATTCACAAAAAATTGTAAGGCATGACGACCTCCAACCCCCAAACCTCCCCCCCTCCCCCAACCACCGCCGGGAGTTATGCCTCATCACTGGCCATGCCACATTCATCAAAGGGGGTAGAACCAGGATCGAGAAAGAGCCAAAAATCCTTATGCCCTAGCTTCTAAAATGTCTAATTTAATATGGGTGAGCCTAAGGGCTGGTTAAAAACTACGACGATGCATGGGACTGTCGGTTACCCTGCATCATAATTGGTTGACGTGCTTCAGCCATTCAAGTGGCTCAAAAAGGGTTCCCAGGCGTTCTTCAGGGCCTAGATCCCTACTTTTCTGACTTCTATATATGTTGAACATATTTCATCCATCAGCAAGCAACTATTCAATACTTTTAGGTGTTCTGCTGAGCAGCGATCTCTCAATCTGCGATTTTTGCTGGTCCTGCGATGTAGAGATAAAACACAAATCATATTTGCAGTTGGGCAATTCACATTATGGAGACACAACATAAATAAATAAATAAATAAATAAATAAATAAATAAATATTTCAAACATAAAAATAGAGGGTACATGTTTCTGTTCCCTGCTAATGGAAATCATTTGTGTGGTTCTTGTGAGAACACTGCAAACCACTGCAAACTCATGCCAGTGATAATGCATGCTATTCACACACATCCATGTCAAAGCATATCTTATCCTAACTAATTTTATAGAGGACCCCATGGAGGGGTCAATGGGTAAACCCTTGCAGTCACACTCTAAGCAAGGGAACAAACATGAGAACACAAATTAGAAAAAACCTTTTCTAGGAGAGAACATATTTGTGCCCCCCTCCCAATAAGGAGAGTCCCGTGCACGCACTTAGTTAATCAAAGGAAATTGCCAACTGTATCACCTAACTGTGGGTGCAGTCCTCTGATTGTTGATAAAATTCACTGAGGTAGGCGCCAATAAGCGTTTCTTGCTTGCTGGAGGTAGTGTTTATGTAACATGGTGTGTCCACATACCGACACATGTCACGTGACACACATGCGTCATGATGGCCGTAACATGATGTGCCCACGTGATCACACGTGACGTGGAGCGCTAAGTGATGCCATTCAGAGAACAAGGCCGAGGGGAAATGTAGGCGAAGATCTCGCTTGTAAAAAAGAGAAAAAAGGAATTGAGATTTTATGAATCCCAGCTCAATAGATGTTGATGATGACAGTTCTTTTACACTGTTTAATTTAAAGTTCAAAGTACTTCACACTTTAATAGTAATTTCCCCTCATGGAGGTAAGTAATTGTTACTCTTTAGTCCCTGTAAGAAGAAGGCAATACGTAGTGCAGTATTCCATCATCGACTGATGTGAAGCCACAAACCTAAAATGCACATGGTTGGGAGGTAGAAGGTCCCATCATTATAAACGAATGAGGTATCACAACCTCGCAAGGGGGTGTTGAGACAGTTTAACAAGCAGACACAACAAAGAGGGCCGGAAAAGTTTACACTCCTTCATCAATCTTTTTTATTACACTTTCATCCAGTGTTACCTGCAGACAAGGTGCTCATTGTTAAGCTCATTGACATGCATCTTTATGTTGTATACCCAACGTTGTTCTTATTAAGTAGGGTTTGTACCACGCTGGCATGATGATTTATAGTTACTTTTTCAATAATTACCCATTTAATATAATTTTCTGGGTGCTTTCTTTCTACAAAATGATTCCTCATTTTAGTGGAGCTTTTGTTGCATCTGATGTTACTACGGTGTTCACTGATTCTAATCCGTATTTTCTGTGGTCATCCCCACATCTCTCAATCCGCATGGAAGAGTTATCATATATATGATATTCTCTTTATTACAATTAGTGTAGAACCTGTGCACCCATGGTCTACCCGTGCCTATACCTAACTCCTTAGGGGTTTCAGTGAAAGGGCGTACAGAGCATCTCCCACATGCATAATGCCCTGTTACTGGAGGTAGCCCCCACAATATGTTGCTGGTTGTACTTATTAGGGTGTTGTTTCTAGTTTGTACCAGTCTATCCCTAATTCTCTTGCCATGTTTAAAGGAGAAATGGGGAAGGGCCCAGTTTTCTCCTGAACTGCCCAGGATAGTCTAATGTTCCCTTGTTATAAAGGGCCCATTTCAAGGCCCTTTTGGTGATCATTTTTGGGTATGAAATGGCTGGAAGTTTATCAGTTAATGTATTTGCCTGTATGTTAAATGTCTCAAGGTTAGAGAAATTGCAGCCAATGTGTAGATACTGACCAAAGGGAGAGTTTTCCCAGAGATCCAGATGGTACTAGTTGAAACGTAGTAAGTCATTTTTGTGAGAAGGTTTTTCACAAACTCTAGTCTCAAAAAGACTGTCTTTGATTGTAATTTCCAGGTCCAAGAAGGTTACCATACTGCAGGGGCAGCTCCTCCACTAGGACGGAGGAGCGTCGCCCCACTGCTTTCTCTCAGTGTGAGAAGCAGAAACATAAAATGGTAATAACTTTCAGTTATTACCATTTTATGTTTGGTTGCGGGCAGGCAAGTGGGCGGGGCTGCTCTCCGAGCAGGGGAGCAGTGGTGTGCCCAATCCTGCCCTGAGTGCGCAAAGACTGTTTAGTCGGCCCTCTGGGGCCGCCCAAACCAGTCATGCACACTCTGCCCTTCTCCATGCAGGCTGAGAACATGGCCTCCCCATAAGCGCCTGGCTGGGCGCCGTCTCGACCAATCACAACTTGGCTTAGGGGAGGGAGCCTGGCTGCCTGCTTCCTGTTCCTGCCAGAGGCAGGAGAGCAGGAGCCGAGAAGAAGAGGGACCCGGCCAGCCGTAAGGTTAGTTTAAATTATTACATTTTTTTACCATTAAACTAAAACCCCCGCACGATGTCCCCCGTCACCCCTCCCCGCGCGACCCGCCCCCCCCCACCCATGAGTCATGCTGGCCGCAACTGCCGTTCTGTAATCAATGGTATGAGTGGATCTCAGGAAAGGATCATATCTATCGACCCATTCTACAAACCTCAAGGCCTCAAGCTCATTACTGTGCCAGAATATCAAGACATCATCGATGTACTTGCGCTATATTTTTATATGATCCCTGAAAGGGTTGATTTCATTAAAAATGTAGTCACATTCAAATTGGTACACATGTAGGCATGCCAGGCTCGAACGAAGACACTCCCTATGGAAATACTCTGGACCTGATGGTAAATAATTTTTTCGTAAGCAAAAACATTCGCAGTGAGGGGTAGTCAAGCTCATTCCATAACAAAGTGCACTGGAGTTAGCGTATCTTGTATGGAATTCTGTGGAATACCTTCTACTACCTCCATCGTACGTTCCTGGGGTATACTGGTATATAGGGCTTCGATATACATAGTTATAAGCAGACAATTGGTCTCATCTACTGTGGTGTCCTTTAGGAGACAGATAACATCTTTGATGTCCTTCAGATAGTATGGCACCGCTGTGATTAGGGGCCTAAGGTACCAGTCACAAAACTGATAAAGGTTCCAGTATAGAATTAACCCCTTCGGTGCTCACGACAGCCGGGAGCCGTCATGACACACAGTGGGCGTGTGCTCATGATGGCTCCCGGCCGTCCTGGCACCCACCCACGGGGGAAGCGCTCGCGCTCCCCCTGTGGGACGCCGATCGTCGTGCCTCCCCCCGCCCCCCCTCCACGTCATCAATGACAGCGCTGACGTCATTGGAGGTTTCCCTTTGTTTCCCGACGCGCTGGAAGCCATTTGCTTCCAGCGCGTCTGAAACTAAAGAGGTGAGTTTTGCCTCTGGGAGGGGGGGATTGAAACAAAAGAGGCATCGGGGGAAAGGAAAGGGTTTTCCTTTCCCCCGATGCCCCTTTTGAGCATTCCTGCTGCACGATCGTGGGAATGCCCACTAGACGCCAGGGACTTTTTTTTTTGTTGTAATTGATTGAATGTGTGCGGGGGAGCGGCCCCTTAGGCAAGGGTCGCTCCCCTTTTGGGGACAATGTTTTTTTGGCGGTGTCTGCCCCTCTGGGGGGCAGATCGCGCTTTAAAAAAAAAAAACTGGCACTTATGTATTTATGGGGAGTGGCCCCTTGGGCAAGGGTCGCTCCCCTTCGGGGGCAATATATTTGGCTGTCTGCCCCCCTTGGGGGGGCAGATCTCACCATATTTTTTTAAAATAGGCCCCACACTAGACCACCAGGGATTTATTTGTGGGGAGTGACCCCTTGGGCAAGGGTCACTCCCCTTTGGGGGCAATGTTTTTTAAAAATCGGCCCACTAGACCACCAGGGATTCATTTGTGGGGAGTGGCCCCTTGGGCAAGGGTCACTCCCCTTCGGGGGCAATGTGTTTGGCTGTCTGCCCCCCTGGTGGGGCAGATATCACCATTTTGTTTTATAAATAGGGCCCACTAGACCACCAGGGATTTATTTGTGGGGAGTGACCCCTTGGGCAATGGTCACTCCCCTTTGTGGGCAATATGTTTTGGCTGTCTGCACCCCCCTAGGGGGGCAGATCTCACCATTTTTATTTTAGTGGCCCCACTAGACCACCAGGGATTAATTTGTGGGGAGTGGCCCCTTGGGCAAGGGTCGCTCCCCTTAGGGGGCAATATGTTTTGGCTGTCTGCGCCCCCCTAGGGGGCAGATCTCGCCATTTTTTTTAGTGGCCCCCACTAGACCACCAGGGATTCATTTGTGGGGAGTGGCCCCTTGGGGAAGGGTCGCTCCCCTTTGGGGGCAATATGTTTTGGCTGTCTGCACCGCCCTAGGGGGGCAGATCTTGCCATTTTTTTGGGTGTCCCCCACTAGACCACCAGGGATTAATTTGTGGGGAGTAGCCCCTTGGACAAGGGTCGCTCCCCTTTATGGGAGGATGATTGTAACCATTTCTGCCCTCTTTGGGTGGCAGATCAGCAGTATGTTTTTAGGCCCATCTGCTCCCAAGGGGGCAGAAGCCACTAGACAACAGGGGTTTTTAAATTTTTGTGTTGGGGAGTGGCCTCAAGGGCAAGGGTTGCTCCCCTTTTACGGGTGTGAATATTTTATTTATACTCTTAGGGCCACCTACCCCTTAGCTTAGCTGGTGGATTGTGTGCATTATTTGCATATGTGATTGTAATGTTTTTTTCTCCTTTTTATTCTAGTGTAAAGCTTTTGATTCCTGTTGGCGGTTTTGGCAGTGGTTGTTCTGCAGTTTGCGTATTTGCATTATTTTGGTAAGAAATTTGTTTTTGTTGTATTTACTCCAAATGAGTATTATTGTCATGCATGAATGAATTTTTTTGTTAGTGGTGTCATAATGGCAGCATATTTAGTTAGTGGTTTGAGCATGAAATTCTTTGTGATGTGTTTTGCATTGACTTATGTGTACTTTTCTTTTCTTTTTCTTTTTAGTGGGATATTCTCGATCCTTACTGTGTCTGTGCAAAGTAGGTGGTGGTGAGTCTAGCTGCTTATGGCAAGTGAGTGGTATAGTGTTGGAGTATATAGGTCTTTGTGATAAAGCTACATTTTGTTTATTTCTTTTTTTACAAAGGGTTTGTTGTTGTTGACTTGTTCGACAAGTTACCTTTATTAGTAAGCATTATGGCTAGCCCTAGAATTACTGCTCAGCAGGTGGTTGGTATGCTTCTTGAATCTTCCTCTGAGCAGGATTATGAGACTGACAGTGCGTCTGAGGGAGAGGAGGGAGGGGAAGATTCAGGCAGTGAGTTTTCTCTCCACATGGAATCATCGGATGATGAAGCTACTCTCAGTGCGGATGAAGCTACTCTCGTGTGGATGAAGCTACTCTCAGTGCGGATGAAGTGCCTGTTTTAGAGGAGGACACTGCTGTGCCGATGGTGCAAGAGGCATCTGGATTGCAGCCTGGGGCTTTAAGGCTTCCCATTGGAAGTGCTGGACTCTGGGTTGCTCCAAACATGGTGCAGCCGGTGTTGCCTGCCTTTAGTGGTGATGCAGGGTGTAGAGTGGATTGTGAACATTTTTTGCCTATACAGTTTTTTCAGTTGTTTATGGATGATGTATTTTTGGGTGAGATTGTTGAGCAGACTAATTTGTATGCTGAACAGTTTTTGAGGGACAACAGTGCCAGACTTAGGCCCCACTCTAGAGCTACCCGGTGGACTCCCACAAATCTGGAAGAGATGAAGAAGTTTTTGGGTTTGATTTATTGATGGGCTTAATAAGGAAGCCGTCCATGGCTTCATATTGGTCTACCAGTCCCTTGATGGCAACGGCCATATTTCCTGCAATTATGACTCGTGATCGGTATTTACTTTTGCTTCGGATGCTGCATTTTGTTGATAATGCTTTGGCGTTGCCTCGAGATCACCCTGTCTGTGACCGTCTTTTTAAGATTCGGCCTGTTCTTGATCACTTTGTAGATCGATTTTCAGAGATCTATACTCCAGGGAAAGAAATATCTATTGATGAGTCTTTGGTCCTGTTCAGGGCCGTTTGGTTTTTAGGCAGTACATTCCTAGCAAGAGGGCACGTTATGGAATTAAGCTGTATATGTTGTCTGAGAGTAGGACAGGATATGTTTTTAATTTCTGTGTGTACACTGGTAGGGATTCCACTATTGACCCCCCCTGGTTGTCCGTCCACTTTTGGAGTTTCAGAGAAAATTGTGTGGGATCTTGCTAGAGGACTGTTTAACAGAGGCCACCATTTGTACCTTGATAACTTCTACACTGCTGTGCAGTTGTTTAAGGAATTGTTCAAAGTGGACACTTTTGCTTGTGGCACAATCCGCTCTAACCGTAAAGGTTATCCAAAAGAGCTTGTTTGCAAAAAACTTCAGAGGGGACAGTGCAGTTCCTTGCGTAGTGATGAACTAGTATCTGTGAAATTTGTGGACAGGAGGGATGTGTACATGCTGACTACCATCCATGATGAGAGTACTTCACCTGTGGATGTTTGGGGTCAGATTGCTGAAGTGCGCAAACCTGTGTGCATTTTAGACTACAATAAGCACATGGGTGGTGTTGATAGAGTAGATCAGAGGTTGGAACCTTACACTGCTATTCGTAAGGCTTACATTTGGTATAAGAAGTTGGCCATCCATCTCTTCAATTTAGCAACTTTCAATGCTTTTGTTGTGTTCAAGGAGTGTTCTCCTGCATCAAAGTTGACTTTTGTTCAGTTTCAGGAGTCTGTGATAGGCAGCCTTGTTGTTGTGGAACAGGCAAGTGTTCCTAGAGTTGGAGTGGTGGAGGATGCGGCTAGATTGAAAGATCGCCACTTTCCTGATTTAATTCCTCCCACGCCCAAAAAAAACAATCCCTGTAAGAGATGTAGAGTCTGCTTGCGAAGAGGTGTGCGGAAGGAGAGTCGTATGCACTGTGCCGATTGTCCTTCTAATCCTGGGCTGTGTGTGCCCACATGTTTCAGATTGTATCACACTCAAAAGAGTTTTTGGGAGCAACCATGAGTCTAATAGTGGACTGCCTGGTCTGTATGGTCTTATATAGTTGTTCAGTTTAACGTTTGGCAATAGAATGATGTCTTTAGTTACTGCTGTTGTTTTTGTAGTTATAGTTTTGTATTTAGTTGCAATTTGTTTGTGTTTTCTTTCTTGTTTAAAAAAAATTTATGACGATGTACGTGGACTGGCGCTTGGCTGGCGGTGTGCGTGCCTGGAGTTTGGCTGGCGGTGTGCGTGGACTGGCGCTTGGCTGGCGGTGAGTGGACTGGAGCTTGGCTGGTGGTGAGTGGACTGGCGCTTGGCTGGCGGTGTGTGTGGATTGGTGCTTGGCTGGCGGTGTGCGTGGATTGGCGCTTGGCTGGCGGTGTGCATGGATTGGCGCTTGGCTGGCGGTGTGCGTGGATTGGCGCTTGGCTGGCGGTGTGCATGGACTGGCGCTTGGCTGGCGGTGAGTGGACTGGCGCTTGGCTGGTGGTGTGCATGGATTGGCGCTTGGCTGGCGGTGTGCGTGGATTGGCGCTTGGCTGGCGGTGTGTGTGGATTGTCGCTTGGCTGGCAGTGTGCGTGGACTGGCGCTTGGCTGGCGGTGTGTGAGTAGTGACTTGCTGCTGGTCACTAAACACACTGCTAGCTAAACGCCACTTCACGCAATCCGTGAGCTGGTGAGGTTGCTGTGTCAGGAATTCATTAGCCAGCAACAGCAGCAGCAGGACGTCTCCGTCTGCACGGCTTCAGGCACCCATTAAATGCCCTGTCTCCCAACTAAATAAATTGATACTGCCCTGGTGGCTTCATGCAATACCCAGCTGCGCAGCTTTAGTCTGCTTGATCTCACTTGACAATTCAATTTGGCTTTTTAACACACTGCCTACGGGGAGCCCTGGACTCCTGTGCTGATTTAGTGTCCCTGGGAACCACCGAACTAGTCATGGGTTATTTTCGCTAAACCCACTCTGCTTCGGACCAAGTTTTCTCCGTCCCTTGACTTTCCGCCAGTGACTGCGACCAATGAGTACAATCACCAATTAGCTCACCATTGTCCTGAAGATGAACCCCAATAATTGGGTTCGAAACGTCGTCGACCATTCTACAACATGAACTCCTTGTAACTTGTATAAATCATTTAGGGAGTTCAACTATATTGTTGCCTTTTTAAAAATTCACTATCACTATTTCACGTCACGCTTTCTTTCACTTATTGTGTGAGCACCCTATAAATTGAAATTTATGCGAATAAATATCTGTCATTCTGTGACCTATATGACCCTTTACAGACTCTTTTTCTTGCTCCCTATTGAATTAAATTCATTTTTTGAACAATACAGTGCCCCTCTCTGGGTCACCACTCTTGCTATTGGACCTTTTTAGGCCACACTTGAACCATTGTTCTTATAAATTCAGTACCACCCCAGGTTCATATATCGGGGTACCCTTGTTTCCCAAAAACCGTGTCAGGAATGTTGGCATGTGAAAGTGATGGGCCCTTGAATGGCGCTGTCTGCTGGTGTGAGTGTTGTAATGTGCTGGGCCCGCGGCTGGCGGTGTGAATGGTTTTGTATGTGTCACACGTATGAAAGGTGTATGAATGGCCTGTAAAGCGGTTGGTGCCTTGTCGTGGCTTTACAGCTCACGTGCTGTGAGTCAATGGTTCAGTTTCTCGTCCTTTCAATTATTAACAGTGCATTTCATTTTTGTGAAATCTCTGGTTAATACAACTGTATATACTGAACCATCACTCACCCTCGTGCCAAATCCAACCAGTATGTCTGTGTGCTTAAAGAATAGGTGGTTGTTCAAAAATATTTGTCTTTTCTGTCTTTCTCAAGCAGGGTGTACCTTGTCCTTTTTTGTGAATGGTGTAATGTGTTGGTTTTGGCCTGGTGGTGTGAATGGTCTTGTGTGTATCACGTATGAAAGGTGCGTGAATGGCCTGTAAAGCGGTTGGGGCCTTGCCGTGGCTTTACAGCTCACAAGCTGCAAGTCACTGGTTCAGTTTTTTGTCCTTTCAATTATTGACGGTGCATTTCATTTTTGAGAAATCTCTTGTTAATAAAATTTTATATACTGAACCATCACTCGCCCTCGTGCCAAATCCAACCAGTATGTGTGTGTACTTGAGGAATAGATGGCTGTGCAGTAATCTTTGTCTTTTTAGTCTCTCTGCCAAGGTGTACATTCCATCTAAGATTAACCTACCAACTGTAGATATTGTCGTAAACTAAACACCCATGGGAGTACATGGTGATGTCTCTCTTGTGGATCCCAACAAGTTATCTTACCCACAATGTCCTGCAAACCTCAAAATGTCTATCAAGTTTTCCTTGCATTATTGTGCCAAAATTTTCACGCTGCAGAAAGAAACAACAAATTTCCTACCCCCCCCTTTCTCCAAGTATCCCAATAGAAATGGTACATCATTCGCGTGGGTGTGTCAAGGACCCGTGACAGGCAAGGGCCCAAAACGTATTGAGGCGACATCAAAATTGCCTATCACAAAACGACCTGGTTTTGCAAGGGTGGTCATCTGTGTTTTTGGCCCCGTGCTCGGCGGCCAGCTAGGGACACCTACCAAACCCACACATTTCTGAAAACTAGACACCCGGGGGATTCCTGGGAGGTATGGCTTGCGTGGATCCTCCAACGTTTTCTTACCCAGAATCCCCTGCAAACCTCAAATTTAGCTGAAAAAAATCACTTTTTCCAAACATTTTTGTGTGGGAAAGTTGTGGCATCACCGGGCTGACACAAATTTCCTACCACCCAGCGTTCCCCCAGGTCTCCCGATAAAAATGGTGCCTCACTCGTGTGGGAGGCCCAAGTACCCGCGACAGGCAAGGGCCCAAAACGTATTGCGGCGACATCAAAATTGCCTATCACAAAAGGACCTGGTTTTGCAAGGGGGGTCCCATGACTTTTTGGCCCGGGGCTCGGCGGCCACCTACAGAAATCTACCAAACCCACACATTTCTGAAAACTAGACACCCGGGGGATTCCAGGGAGGTATGGCTTGTGTGGATCCCCCAACGTTTTCTTACCCAGAATCCCCTGCAAACCTGAAATTCTGTTGAAAAAATAACTTTTTTCACACATTTGTGTGTGGGAAAGTTGTGGCATCACCGGGCTGACACAAATTTTCTACCACCCAGCATTTCCCAGGTCTCCTGATAAAAATGGTGCCTCACTCGGGTGGGAGGCCCAAGTACCCGCGACAGGCAAGGGCCCAAAACGTATTGAGGCGACCTCAAAATTGCCTATCACAAAACGACCTGGTTTTGCAAAGGGGGTCCCATGACTTTTTGGCCCAGGGCTCGGCGTCCACCTAGGGAAACCTACCAAACCCACACATTTCTGAAAACTAGACACCCAGGGGATTCCAGGGAGGTATGGCTTGCATGGATCCCCCAACTTTTTCTTACCCAGAATCCCCTGCAAACCTGAAATTTTGCTGAAAAAATCACTTTTTTAACACATTTGTGTGTGGGAAAGTTGTGGCATCACCGGGCTGACACAAATTTCCTACCACCCAGCGTTCCCCCAGGTCTCCCGATAAAAATGGTGCCTCACTCGGGTGGGAGGCCTAAGTACCCGCGACTGGCAAGGGCCCAAAACGTATTGAGGCGACATCAAAATTGCCTATCACAAAACGACCTGGTTTTGCAAAGGGGGTCCCATGACGTTTTGGCCAGGGGCTCGGCGGCCACCTAGGGAAACCTACCAAACCCACACATTTCTGAAAACTAGACACCCGGGGGATTCCAGGGAGGTATGGCTTGTGTGGATCCCCCAACGTTTTCTTACCCAGAATCCCCTGCAAACCTGAAATTTTGCTGAAAGAAATCACTTTTTTCACACATTTGTGTGTGGGAAAGTTGTGGCATCACCGGGCTGACACAAATTTCCTACCACCCAGCGTTCCCCCAGGTCTCCCAATAAAAATGGTGCCTCACTCGGGTGGGAGGCCCAAGTACCCTCAACAGGCAAGGGCCCAAAACGTATTGAGGCAACATCAAAATTGCCTGTCACAAAATGTTTTCTGGGCATTTTTTCTGTATTTATCCACATTTATTTTTGCCACAAGCAAAAGACGACGCTACAGCTAGTATTTTTCCACATTTATTTAAATTGACAATGCACACATGCGCTCGGTTGTTATTGGTCAACACTATACATTCATCTGAAAACTTTGCCATTTGCAGAATGTCCCAAATATGCTTAAAAGTGCTATCACAAGCTATTTGTCTCAGAGCCTTGCAGTTTCTGTCATCGGCAGAGTGCCACATCCTCTCCCCCACTGAACACCATACTGCCTGTGAGAAGTTGGCCTGGTATATGCTGTTCACTAATTAAAGTGGACACCTTGCACCAGAACAATTCGACTCTTATGGTTGGTAGGTTTAAGACAACCTTTATAGAAAGCTATCCTAGTGGTAGCTGTGGAGAGCAGCCTTCAGGCTAAGTCTTGGATGAATGTAAAGCAGCTTGTTTTACCACACAATCTCTTGAATCACCAAAGGAAAAGACACCACACAGGTATATATATCAAATATATATGTATTTATTAATAAACAACTCTCTACTAATCTCTTTATGAGATTAGAAGTCAGGAACATATGTACAAATCAAATGTTATCAAAATAAGTTAGCACAATCAAATATCACAATCTTAGTTTGGCTAGACCTAGGTCTAGAGCAGTTAGAATCGAGGGACCCCCAAGAACCACCCCAGGTAGTTGTAGGAGACCCACAGGGGACGGACGCGGTGTCCTGGCACCGGTGCGAGTCCTGTACGAGTCTATGCGAACAGACGCGATTGAGATTTCAATGTTAAAGGTCCCTTGCGTGTTCGAGGCGAACACACCGATCGGTCCTTGTACGAGTCGAAGGACGCGGTTACAGATAGAGTTGCAAGGGAGATGGACGCGCTGTGTCTAACACAGACGCGAACCTTGTACGAGTCAGCGCACAGGAGATTTCAATGTTACAGGCCCCTTGTGTGTTCGAGGTGAACCCACCGATCGGACTCAGTACGAGTCAAAGGACACGGTTACAAATAGAGCTACAAGGGAGATGGACGCGATGTGTCTAACACAGACGCGAACCCTGTACGAGTCAGCGCAATTGTCGCACTTAGAAAATAAGAGTTTTAGGGCACTTCTAGGGTAGCCACAAGCAAGGCACTTACAGGGTAAGTAGTTCTAGGGCCCACACCCACGGGAGCACCGTAATGCTAAAGTTACCTCACCCAGGGTAGCCGGGTGCATAGGTGTCCTTTGGTGTCGGGTCGCGGCGTCGTTTTCAATGGGAGCAAGTGAAGACTTGCTGCTTGCGGCGACAGAAGAAGTGTCCGGTGGAATCCATGCCTGGATTCCGAAGGAGGAAGACCTGAAAGCAGAGGGGACAGTGTTCAAGGGCACTTGGCAGTGGCCCGGGGCAAGGAAGATGAATGCCCACCGTCGTCGACAGATTCAGGTCATTCACTGGTGTCTTGACTCTTCAACCACGAGGTCCAGGAGGCGTTGAGGACAGCCAGGAGCTGGATTCAGTGTGTCCCACAAAATCTGCAGCTGCATGCGGTATCGGCGACCCGATTGGAGCCAACAAACCTTGGTAGCAGCAAATCTCGTGGTGGAACGGAAAAGTCAATGGTGCAGACCAGCAAGGTCTGAGGAACTTACCCAGCGAGGGTAGGTCAGGGCAGGCCTGGAGCAACCAGAGGAGCCCTTTGGTTTCTTTGGAAAGTCTTCTGGGGACCCACAAGCTGGCTGGCAAGGGATCGTGAAGATGCCTCAGGAGGATTCACTCAACAGGGGCCCACGGTCACTCAGGATGGTGTAGGCCTCTGATTTTGGGAGGGATCTCTGCTGGAGGCTGGAATCACACGTGGTCCAAAGCACAAGTTCATAGAACATAGTGAAGGGGTTGTACTCGACAATAGTGCACGATACCCAGGGTCTGCGGTTCCTCGTCGCTCGTGGGGTCCACTTGCCTCAGCTTCGCTGGGGACTCATGATGGCCTTGGAGAAGTCAGGAAATCCTCTTTCTGGGCTACAGGGACTTCGGGCTCTGGCGGGAGCGGTGTAGTTTGCGACCGTCGTTGTCGTTTTTGGTGCCTGCCAAGCAGGGGAGTCACTCCTTGACTCCAAGGGAGATTCTTCAGTCTTCCAAAGGTAGTGGAACGTCGAAGGTCCGGGATTCTTCTTGTAGAGCGTCGTCCAGGGGTATCTAGTTTGCAATGCACAGGTTCCCCCTCTTATACTAAAAGAAAGGGAGGGACTAGCTCTATGACCCCACCTATGGGAGGGTCAGGGGAGTGGGTGATTACACCTACTTCCCTTTGTCCAGTTTCGCGCCAGAGCAGGGGCAGGTAGCCCCTGAGCCGGTTTGAACTGGGGGTATGCACAGAGGAGCCTTCTGCTCCCCCAGTGCAGGACTTCAAAGCACTCTAAGAGTGCACCCACCCAGCCCCAATACACTAAACCCTGTCTGGGAGGTGGTCACATCCCCTTGGGACAGGATATCTATTGTTGGGCTTCCTCCACTGCGAGTGTTGGTCATCAGCAGGAGGGCAGCCCAGTGTCTGTGACTGGTGGCATCCATTTTGTGATGCCAGGGCTCTGCAGGATTCTACCGCGTTTCCACAGTAGGTACATGTCTATCCCTCTAGAAGGGTGGAATGCTACCCCCGCCGCCAGAACTGGCAGGGGGGTAGTATTCCAAGATGTTTGACACCAAACACGACATGTTTTGATGCAGCCATTCCAAAGTTAGCATTCTACCGCGAGGATATAATGCACTTAAGAGTATATGGTTTAACCGCATCCACATACAGCCCCAGAGAATGGACTCTGAGAGCTGCAGAGGGGCCCTGCTCAGGCAGAGGCACCCCTTCACATGGAAACTAAGCACCCTGCCCTCAGGATTGATAGGGCCTGCTTTAGGGGTGACTGATAAGTCTCAATGTGTGTGCAGGAGAGATATAGGGGACCTATATCTCAGTGAGGGGTGCTAGCACTTCCTCACCCAGGCTGCAGTAGCAGGCCTGTGGTGTCAGATTTAGTCTGCTTCCCAGGGGTGGCATAATACATGCTTCAGCCCCTGGTAGGCCTGTGAAGTACCTATGCCCTTGGTACCTAAGGTACCATATACTAGGGACTCATAAGGTACCACAGTATCCAATCACTAGTGCACCTAGAGTGCACTCCAAATCGTTTAGAGAGAACAGAGAGGCTGGGGCCCTGATTGGCAGGGTCCCAGCCAGACTATAGCCAGAAACCAGTGTAAACATCAGAAAAAAGTGGGGGCAACATAAGAGGCAGATCCTACTCTCCTACACAACCCCCCCAAACGCAGGGACACTAAACTAACCTTGACCAGTTGAGTCTTCGTGTTCAAAGTGGAAATACCTTGAGAGTCCATCTGCATTGGCATGTTGGGTCCCAGGTCTATGTTCCACTGTATAGTCCATCCCCTGTAGGGAAATGGACCACCTCAAAAGTTTTGGGTTTTCTCCTTTCATTTGTTTAAGCCATAGGAGGGGCTTGTGGTCAGTCTGAACTATGAAGTGAGTGCCAAACAAGTATGGCCTCAGCTTCTTCAGGGCCCACACCACAGCAAAGGCCTCCCTCTCTATAGCTGACCAACGTTTCTCTCTAGGGGTCAGCCTTCTGCTAATAAAAGCTACTGGCTGGTCTTGACCTTCATCATTCAGTTGAGACAGTACAGCTCCCACACCCAGCTCAGAAGCATCTGTTTGGACAATGAACTTTTTGGTGTAGTCTGGACTCTGTAAGATGGGGGCAGTGCACATGGCCTGCTTTAGGTCTTCAAATGCCTTCTGACAGCTAGCTGGTCCACTGAACCTTTTTTGGCATTTTCTTTGAGGTCAGATCATTCAAGGGGGTCACTATAGATCCATATCCCTTGACAAACCTCCTATAGTACCCAGTCAGGCCTAAGAAGGCTCTCACCTGTGTCTGGGTGGTTGGAGCAACCCATTCCATTATGGTTTGGATTTTGCTCTGTAAAGGCTGAACCTGGCCTCCACCTACAAGGTGGCCCAGGTACACAACCTGACTCTGCCCTATCTGGCACTTAGTGGCCTTGATAGTGAGGCCTGCTTTCTGCAGAGCCTCCAAAACATTTCTGAGGTGGACCAGGTGATCCTGCCAGGAGGAACTAAAGACAGCAATATCATCTAGATAAGCTGAGCAATAAGTTTCCATCCCTGCCAGAACTTTATTCACCAACCTCTGAAAAGTGGCAGGTGCATTTTTCAATCCAAAGGGCATCACCACAAAGTGGTAGTGCCCACTAGGGGTCGAAAATGCTGTTTTGGCTTTTGCATCATCAGCTAATCTGATCTGCCAGTAGCCAGCTGTTAGGTCAAATGTACTTAGATACTTGGCTGAGGCCAAAGTATCAATCAGCTCATCTGCCCTGGGTATGGGATAGGCATCAGTCCTAGTGACTGCATTGAGGCCTCTGTAGTCTACACAAAACCTCATTTCTTTCTTACCACCCTGGGTATGAGGCTTGGGTACCAGGACTACTGGGCTAGCCCAAGGGCTATCTGAAGGCTCAATTACACCTAGCTCCAACATTTTCTGGACTTCAGTCCTGATACAGTCCCTGACATGGTCAGGTTGCCTGTAGATTTTACTCTTGACAGGCAGACTGTCTCCAGTGTCCACCTCATGGGTGCACCAGGTAGTCTGACTAGGGGTCAGGCTAAACATATGTCTATACTGTTGCAGAACTTGTCTGCACTCAGTTTGCTGATGGTCAGTGAGGCTGCTTGCCAAAGCAACACCATCTACTGACCCATCATCAGGGTTCTGAGAGAGCAGGTCAGGGAGAGGGTCACTCTCCTCCTCCTGGTCCTCATCAGTTGCCATGAGCAAGCCCATGTCAGCCCTGTCAACATATGGCTTGAATCTGTTGACATGGAGCACCCTCAGGGGGTTCCTGGGAGTTCCAAGATTCACCAGATAGGTGACTTCTCCCTTCTGTTCAACTATGGTATGGGGGCCACTCCACTTGTCTTGGATGGCTGCTGGGGCCACAGGCTCCAACACCCACACTTTCTGTCCTGGCTGGTATACAGTCAGTACAGCCTTTTGGTCATGCCAAGCTTTTTGTAATTCTTGGCTGGCCTCCAGGTTTTTGGTTGCCTTTTTCATGTACTCAGCCATCCGGGAGCGGAGACCAAGTACATAGTCCATCACATCTTGTTTGGGGGGCTTGAGAGGTAACTCCCAGCCCTCTTTTACCAAACACAATGGACCTCTCACAGGATGCCCAAACAGAAGCTCAAATGGGCTGTAACCAACCCCCTTCTGTGGAACCTCTCTGTATGCAAACAACAGGCAGGGAAGAAGAAGGTCCCATTTCCGCCTAAGCTTCTCTGGGAGTCCTTTAATCATTCCCTTCAGGGTTTTGTTGAAGCGTTCAACTAAACCATTGCATTGTGGGTGATAGGGGTGGTGAACTTATAAGTTACACCACACTCCTTCCACATTGCCTTCAAATATCCTGACATGAAGTTGGTACCTCTGTCAGAAATGACCTCCTTTGGGAAACCCACTCTGGAGAAGACTCCAATGAGGGCTCTTGCCACCACAGGGGCTGTGGTGGTCCTCAGGGAATTGCCTCTGGGTACCTGGTGGCATGATCCACTACCACCAGGATAAATCTGTGCCCAGATGCAGTTTGAGGGTCAAGGGGACCAACAATGTCAATCCCTACCCTTTCAAAGGGTACCCCCACCACAGGTAGTGGTATCAGGGGGGCCTTTGTTGTGCCACCTGCCTTGCCACTGGCTTGGCATGTGACACAGGAGCGACAAAACTCCTTTGTGTCCTCTGACATATGTGGCCAATGAAAATGTGGAACAAGCCTGTCCCAGGTCTTGTTTTGGCCCAAGTGACCTGCCAAAGGGATATCATGTGCTAGGGTCAAGAGGAACCCCCTAAACTTCTGAGGGATTACCATCCTCCTGGTGGCTCCAGGGGCTGGATCTCTACCCTCAGAATATAGGAGTCCCTCATCCCAATAAACTTTATGGGACCCACTAGCACTCCCAGCAGCCTCAGCAGCAGCCTGCTGTCTGAGGGGTTCAAGAGAGGGGCAGCACTGTTGCTCCTTACTCAGATCTTCCCTAGAAGGGCCCCCTGCCCCCAAGAACTCAACCTGATCAGGCTCAAGTCCCTCTGGGGCAGTTCCTTCTTCAGGATCTGCTTCACCTCCCTCTGGAGGTGAATCTGTGATCTGAGACAGAGGGGAAGGCACTGCCTTTACCCTACTGCTCCTCCTCTTGGGAAGCATCTGGTCCATTGTTCCAGGATCCAGAGCTGGTTCAGTGTTATGCATTCTTGCTTGTGACCTGGTCACAGCAAATACCTCTGCAGGGATGCCCAACATCTCAGCGTGAGTCCATAACTCTACTTCAGACCAGGCTGAAGTCTCTAGATCATTGCCCAATAGACATTCTACAGGGAGGTCTGCACTGACTACAACCTTCTTGAGGCCAGTTACCCCTCCCCAGGAGAAATTCACAACTGCCAGACTATGGTTGGTCCTGACATTGCTTGCATTGGTCACCTGGTACATTTCGCCCAGGATGATCTGTCCAGGGTCCACAAGATCCTCTGCCACCATGGTGACACTAGCACCTGTGTCCCTAAATGCCAAAGCCTGTTTGCCATTTATTACAGGCTGCTGTTTGTATTTGCCCAGGTTACTGGGGCTTACTAGGAAGGACATATCAAGGTCTCCATCACAAATCAGCACTGCCTGAGTGGGTACTCTGACTAGGTCAGAGTCCACTTCAGAACCCAGGGTCAACCCTACTACACCCTTATTCTGAGTACCACCTCCACCAGTAGCTGAGCTAGGGGGAACAGTTGCCTTAGGGGCAGGAGTGGTGGTGGTTTGGTCTTTGGACTTGTTACAATCAGAAGTCCAGTGCCCTTTCTGTTTACAGAATTTGCACCAGGGCTTCTTTTGGCCTTTTCCCTTGTTGGATTGTGACTCCCCACCAGATGCAGATTTTTGGGGCCCTTGTGAAGACTTCTGGTCTTTTGCCTTATCCCCACCTTTCTCAGAGCCCTTCTGATCCTGCTTCTTTGTGTCACCCCCTTGGTTCTGGGTTTTCTGCCTCACCCTGGTTCTGACCCACTTGTCTGCCTTCTTTCCCAATTCTTGGGGAGAGGTCAGATCCGAGTCTACCAGGTATTGATGCAACAACTGGTTCTGGCAATTATTAAGGATCTGTTCTCTCATCATTAGATTATACAATCCCTTGAAATCAGTAACCCTACTGCCAACCAGCCAACCCTCCAGAGCCTTGGTTGCACAATCTACAAAGTCAGTCCAGTCCTGAGTCTGTGCCTTCTGGGTGTCTCTGAACTTCAACCTGTACTGCTCAGTGGTTAAGCCAAACCCATCTATCAGTGCACTCTTCAGGACTTCATAGTCATCAGCATCCTCTTCTCTAACAGTGAGGAGCTTGTCTCTACCTTTATCTGAAAAGGAGAGCCACAAGATTGCTGCCCACTGCTTCTGGGGGACCTGTTGTACTCTACAGGCCCTTTCCATAGCAGTTATCCACTTGTGGATATCATCCCCACTCTGGTAGGGAGGAACAACCTTGCTCAGGTTCCTATGGTCTGGAGTATTTTCTCTACCTCTAGGGACACTGTTGCTGCCACCAGGGGTTCTAACCCCTCTCTTCTAGAAGCTTTCTGGAACTCACAGGCTTCTTTGTCTAATGCCAACTGCTTGGTTTTGAGGGCAAATCTTGCTTCCTCATACTGCAGCAGTTTGTACATCCTTTCAGAGGAGGTCTCTCTTCTTGGGAAGAAGGAGTTCCTCTGGTAGACAGTTTCCCTGCCAGAGTGAAAGGAGTGCTCAGATTCCCTGGAAAGGGACCTGTGCCTGTCTTCCACTATGTCAGTTCTCTTAGGGAGAATTCCTCTGTCTGCTTCAGACCCTTTTGGGCCTGGCCCTACAATCACAGAGTCCTGGTCATCCTGATGTTCATCATCTGACCCAGACACTATAACTGACCCACCCACTGATCCAGACCCCTTAGCTCCTAGAGCTAATCTAAGGTCATCTGCTGTTAGCAGATCTATCAAGTGTAGTGTGGAGGGACTCTGTCCTATCTTCAGGTGCCTCTCAGCACACATGGCTTTCAAGTCAACGAAAGTCATGTCCTTATACTGAAGCTGGGTGGATCCACTGGGTCCATCCCTTGAGGACATCCTAGTGTTGTGCAGTGTTGTACTACCTACACTAGTTTGTGGCCTACTGATACTAGCTTGAGCTGTAGACAGGGTGTGCTATCCCTTTTCACACAGCTCTAAGTTCAGTAGAACTTATTGATACTAAGCTTGACTTTATATGTACCTTGAGTACCTATAGTGGTTTTCAGTTAGTAATTCAAATAGAGATTTTCTGGTAAAACAATAGCAAGCTGGAATCCCACACGCTGCCACCAATGTGAGAAGTTGGCCTGGTATATGCTGTTCACTAATTAAAGTGGACACCTTGCACCAGAACAATTCGACTCTTATGGTTGGTAGGTTTAAGACAACCTTTATAGAAAGCTATCCTAGTGGTAGCTGTGGAGAGCAGCCTTCAGGCTAAGTCTTGGAGGAATGTAAAGCAGCTTGTTTTACCACACAATCTCTTGAATCACCAAATGGAAAAGACACCACACAGGTATATATATCAAATATATATGTATTTATTAATAAACAACTCTCTACTAATCTCTTTATGAGATTAGAAGTCAGGAACATATGTACAAATCAAATGTTATCAAAATAAGTTAGCACAATCAAATATCACAATCTTAGTTTGGCTAGACCTAGGTCTAGAGCAGTTAGAATCGAGGGACCCCCAAGAACCACCCCAGGTAGTTGTAGGAGACCCACAGGGGACGGACGCGGTGTCCTGGCACCGGTGCGAGTCCTGTACGAGTCTATGCGAACAGACGCGATTGAGATTTCAATGTTAAAGGTCCCTTGCGTGTTCGAGGCGAACACACCGATCGGTCCTTGTACGAGTCGAAGGACGCGGTTACAGATAGAGTTGCAAGGGAGATGGACGCGCTGTGTCTAACACAGACGCGAACCTTGTACGAGTCAGCGCACTGGAGATTTCAATGTTACAGGCCCCTTGTGTGTTCGAGGTGAACCCACCGATCGGACTCAGTACGAGTCGAAGGACACGGTTACAAATAGAGCTACAAGGGAGATGGACGCGATGTGTCTAACACAGACGCGAACCCTGTACGAGTCAGCGCAATTGTCGCACTTAGAAAATAAGAGTTTTAGGGCACTTCTAGGGTAGCCACAAGCAAGGCACTTACAGGGTAAGTAGTTCTAGGGCCCACACCCACGGGAGCACCGTAATGCTAAAGTTACCTCACCCAGGGGAGCCGGGTGCATAGGTGTCCTTTGGTGTCGGGTCGCGGCGTCGTTTTCAATGGGAGCCAGTGAAGACTTGCTGCTTGCGGCGACAGAAGAAGTGTCCGGTGGAATCCAAGCCTGGATTCGGAAGGAGGAAGACCTGAAAGCAGAGGGGACAGTGTTCAAGGGCACTTGGCAGTGGCCCGGGGCAAGGAAGATGAATGCCCACCGTCGTCGACAGATTCAGGTCGTTCACTGGTGTCTTGACTCTTCAACCACGAGGTCCAGGAGGTGTCGAGGATAGCCAGGAGCTGGATTCAGCGTGTACCACGAAGTCTGCAGCTGACTGCGGTGTTGGCGACCCGATTGGAGCCAACAAGCCTTGGTAGCAGCAAGTCTCGTGGTGGAACGGAAAAGTCAATGGTGCAGACCAGCAAGATCTGAGGAACTTACCCAGTGAAGGTAGGTCAGGGCAGGCCTGGAGCAACCAGGGGAGCCCTTTGGTTTCTTTGGAAAGTCTTCTGGGGACCCACAAGCCGGCTGGCAAGGGATCGCGAAGACGCCTCAGGAGGATTCACTCAACAGGGGCCCACGGTCACTCGGGACGGTGTAGGCCTCTGATTTTGGGAGGGATCTCTGCTGGAGGCTGGGACCACACGTGGTCCAAAGCACAAGTTCGTAGAACGTCGTGAAGGGGTTGCTCTCGACAATAGTGCACGGTACCCAGGGTCTGCGGTTCCTCGTCGCTCGTGGGGTCCACTTGCCTCAGCTTCGCTGGGGACTCACGATGGCCTTGGAGAAGTCAGGAAATCCTCTTCCTGGGCTGCAGGGACTTCGGGCTCCGGCGGGAGCGGCGTAGTTTGCGACCGTCGTTGTCGTTTTTGGTGCCTGCCAAGCAGGGGAGTCACTCCTTGACTCCAAGGAGATTCTTCAGTCTTCCAAAGGTAGTGGAACGTCGAAGGTCCGGGATTCTTCTTGTAGAGCGTCGTCCAGGGGTATCTAGTTTGCAATGCACAGGTTCCCCCTCTTATACTAAAAGAAAGGGAGGGACTAGCTCTATGACCCCACCTATGGGAGGGTCAGGGGAGTGGGTGGTTACACCTACTTCCCTTTGTCCAGTTTCGCGCCAGAGCAGGGGCAGGTAGCCCCTGAGCCGGTTTGAACTGGGGTATGCACAGAGGAGCCTTCTGCTCCCCCAGTGCAGGACTTCAAAGCACTCTAAGAGTGCACCCACCCAGCCCCAATACACTAAACCCTGTCTGGGAGGTGGTCACACCCCTTGGGACAGGATATCTATTGTTGGGCTTCCTCCACTGCGAGTGTTGGTCATCAGCAGGAGGGCAGCCCAGTGTCTGTGACTGGTGGCATCCATTTTGTGATGCCAGGGCTCTGCAGGATTCTACCGCGTTTCCACAGTAGGTACATGTCTATCCCTCTAGAAGGGTGGAATGCTACCCCCGCCGCCAGAACTGGCGGGGGGTAGTATTCCAAGATGTTTGACACCAAACACAACATGTTTTGATGCAGCCATTCCAAAGTTAGCATTCTACCGCGAGGATATAATGCACTTAAGAGTATATGGTTTAACCGCATCCACAAACAGCCCCAGAGAATGGACTCTGAGAGCTGCAGAGGGGCCCTGCTCAGGCAGAGGCACCCCCTCACATGGAAACTAAGCACCCTGCCCTCAGGATTGATAGGGCCTGCTTTAGGGGTGACTGATAAGTCTCAATGTGTGTGCAGGAGAGATATAGGGGACCTATATCTCAGTGAGGGGTGCTAGCACTTCCTCACCCAGGCTGCAGTAGCAGGCCTGTGGTGTCAGAT